>PVJH01000307.1:144147-355864 GCA_004026705.1 Nesogale talazaci | reverse complement strand
ATACCAACAGCCATGTACTTCTGTTCTCCCAGATACCTGCTGCCTTTCCTCTCTACTGATTTGCATTTCCCGTAAGTATCCCTCATCCCTTGACAGGGATGTCTAATTATCGAGGGGAGGGGGAATCTCATAATAACTGAATGGAAAGCACAAAGTACTCAACCTCCCTTCCCACGAATATGGTTCTCAGGGTGTGGTGGGCCAGGATGTGCTCGACTCCCTTATCCTCCCCCTTCATGTGCTCCTGTGTGGTCTGATCTCTGAATCAGAGTGAATTCTTCTGGGGGGAGTTGGAGCTGTCCACATAGTTGGAATTGGGGGGTGTCAAGCACATATGTACATATGTTGGCATTTCCCCCTGCCTTCCCTTTCTTTGATAATTTATAAATTATATATATTTTTTCATATATTAGACCAACCACTGTCTCCCTTCACCCACTTTTCTGTTGTTGGACACCTGGGGACAGGTGTTTTATTTCAATCGTTGTAATAGATTTCCCCTTTCTCCTCCCGCAGCTTTACGCTCCTGGTATCACTACTCTTATTATTGGTCCTGAGGGGTTTATTGGTCCTTGATTCCCTGTGTTGTGAGCTCTTGTCTATACCACTGTACATGCTTGGATCTAGCTGAATTTGTAAGGTAAAATTGCAGTCATGACAGGTAGAGATGGGGCAAGCATTATAGAACGAGAGCAAAGTTGTACGTTTCATCAGTGCTATAAAGCACCTTGACTGGCTCGTCTCTTCCTTGTGTCCCTTCTGTAAAGGCATGTCCAATTGTCTACAGCTAGACTTTGGGTCCCCACTCCCCACTCCTCCCTTCAATTCCATACGATTGCTTGTTTTGGGTTATAAAGGCTGGCATGGTTCTTCCAAATGTCCTTTGTTGCTTCTCAGCTAGATGGCTGTTTATTTACCTTCAGTTCTTTAAGACCCCAGACACTATATCTTTTGATTGCCAAGGCACCACCAGATTTCTTCAACACATTTGCCTATGCACCGTTTTATATTCCTTGATCTTATCAGGGAAGATAAGTACCACAGAATGCTGGGTTATCACAATAAATTGTTCTTGCATTGAGGGGGTACTTGAATGGAGACCCAAAGTCCTTTGTCCACCTTACTACTTAAATAAATATATATATATGTATATATATTTCTTTGTTGTTATATTTAAATGTATTTAAATATGTACATTTGTATTCAGACCTCTATAAATGTGTGCCTCCTACTTCTTTCCCCTATTTCCTTTCATTTTCCTCTTTTCCTACTGTCATGTTCAGCCTTCATTCGGGTTTTGGAAAATTCCCTTGACTGCATTGCCCTTGATCAAACCCATTTGTCATCCTATGCCCTCCTCGCCATGGGTCTTAGATCACTTGTTGTTCCCTTGACCCTGGGTTTGTTGTCATTCTCCTTTTTTCCCCTTTCTCCACCTCTTCCATGTTCTCTTAGAACTGTGGGTCCCTTTGTTTTCTCCTCTGGCTTGTTTATCCTGCCTATCTTCTTATCTAGATAGACAGGCAGAGAACACACACACACAAAAAAAAGACAAAACAAAAGGAAACAAAAAACAAAACAGCAACAATAAAAGCCTACAATAAAAACGAAAAGCCTATAAATAGTTTCATGTCTGTCTGTAGAACTTTATGAGTGTTTCTTATTTCTTTGGGTATAGTCTCAGTAATGGTGTTGTTGGATCCTAGGATATTTCAATTACCATCTCTTTTAGGAATTCCCGTACAACTTTCCACAGTGTTTATATGTATTGACAAGCTCATCATTAGTCAGTAATATCCTCTCTAGAATTCATTGTTCTCAGATTTTTTTAAATTGGGCTAATGTTCCGGGTGTTAGATGGCATTTCATGCTTGTTCAGACTTTCATTTCCCCAATGGTTAGTGAAGGAGAGGTGTGTTTATTTATTAATCACTAGGGTGTCATCCTTTGTAGATGGCCCTATCCAGGTCCTCTGCCCACCTCCTGTGAGGATTTTTTTCTTGTTCTGGACTTGTATTATAGTGTAGATTTTAGTAATTAGTCATTTGTTCATTATGTCATTGCTAAATACCTTTCCCCAGTCATCTGTGAGCTTTCATTTTACTCTTTTAATGAAATCTTTTGATATACACAGGTGTTTATTTTTAATAGACCCCATTCATCTATTTTGAATTCCATAATGTATGCTTCCTTAGTTATATCTGGTAGCCCAAGTACTAGGGCACTTCAATTTGTCTGAATTTTCTTATTCATGATCCTGATAGATTTGGGTTTTACATTTAGGTCTCTGATTCACCCTGAGTTAATTTTAGTGCAAGGGGTGAAGTATATGCCTTGTTTCATTCTTTTGCAGATGGATATCCAGTTTTTCAAGGACCATGCATTGAAGAGGGCATCCTCTTCCCATTTAATGCATATTGGGCCTTTGTAAAAAATTGGTTGTCTATGTGAAGGTGTTTCTATTTCTGGGTTTTCTGTCCTGTTACATTGGTCTATGTATTTATTATTGTACCGTTCACCAGAATGTTTTGACAACTCTGACTGGGGAGTTAAGTTTTGAGGTCAGATAGTGCAAGGCCACCTACTTTGTTTTCTTCTTGAGAACTTCCTTGCTTATCCCAGGCTTCTTCCCCCTCCATATGAAGTCAGTAATTAGTTTTCCAATTCTTGAAACAATGATGCTGAAATTTGGATCAAGATTGCCTTGAAATTAGGAATTTGTTTAGTGTTGACATTTTCACAATATTGAGCCTTCCTATTCATGAACACAGGAACACAGGATATCCTTTCATTTGTGTAGGTCTCTTTTGGTTTCTTATAATGTTCTATAGTTTTCCTATATGTCTTCTATTTCTTTGATTATGTTTATTCCTAGAAATTTTGGCTTTTGTGTGGTTATTGTGAATTTTATTGTTTTCTAGATGTCTTTTGGAATTTTCATCAATAGTATATAAGAATTCAATTGATTTCTGCGTTTTAACTTTGTGTCCCACAACAGATGGGTGGATCTTGTTTCCTAATGCAATCTTTAATTTGATTGGTGCATATAATCTATTGACATTCAGTGTTATTATTCTACTTGTAGATTAGTTGTTTTCATCTTGCATTATTTGTACTTGATATTTTCCTTCCCTCATTTTTTTTCTTTCTTTTTTTGGGGGGTATCACTGCCTTCTGTTGGTCATTGGAGCTACCCTGTCTTGCTCCTGGAGAGCTGCCACTGGATTTGATCTCCAAGCCTGTGGGCTGCAGTCCTGCACTCAACCACTACGCCACCGGGGCTCAGCCCTGTTTTTTTTTTTCCTTGAGAGCAGCTTACTCATGTCTTTGTAATGTGTTAGTCTGGCTATATTAGAAAAAATTCATAGTCACTCATGTGTATAAAAAAGATATTTATATAGAGAGCAAGTGTATATTTGAACAACACCCAATCCCAGTCCAGATCAAGTCTGTAAGTTCGGTATTAGCCCATATGTCCAATACCAGTCTATAAAATACTCTTCAGACTCAAGTACCACATGCAATGCCTAAGTGTAGTAAGATCACAAGTCAGTGAGTGGAAAGTCTTCTGAATCCAGTGGTGGTGGGAGCATCTCAGCATTGACTTGGGTTTCCATGTTGCTCTTCCAGTTCCCTTGCTCCATGTGTCTTGTCAGTAGCAACATGAAGCAGAGTGTGTATCCCACTTCCAGGTAGAAATACAGGAGCTCCCAAAATCCTCAGGAGAAAGCTATGCCCATACAAAGAGCTAATTGTCATGGCCTGATTAACAGGTTAAATTCCACCCCATTCACAAGTTGACAGGAGATTATGTTATTGCCGCATTTCCCCACTAGATCTGTATTGTTTTGGGTTCTGTTGTCAGTGTGTTGATTTCTGGATGGTTTTACATCCTGTGGTGATCTCATGTTTGAGTGTTGTAATTGTTGGTTTTCGGACCATAAAGAACTGGATACTGGATAGTATTTTTTGTAATGTTGATTTTGTTTTTAAGAATTCTATGAAAGGTTTTTTAAAAAATAATAGTTATAGTTCTCCTTCAAATTTGAAGTGTAGTTTTCCTAGGTATAGGATTCTTTGTTGGCAATTTTTGTCTTTCAACTTTCAGAATATGTTGCTCCAATTTCTTCTTCCCTGCATGGTTTCTGTAGAGAGGTCTAAGTTTATTCATATTTGTTTATCTTTCATGCCTGCTTCTGCAGCACATGTACATATCTGTTTACCTTTTTATGTGACTGCTCTTAGAATTCCTTTTCCTTTAAATTGGATTATGTGACTCCTACATGTTTTGATATGTTTTGGTAGAGATTAATCCATTTGGTGTTCTTTCTGCTTCCTGAGTAGTTATCATCTCTTCCTATATGATATTGTGGATATTTTCTTCCATGAATTCACTTAGTATTTTTTTCTGTAGACTTGCTTGTTTCCTTTTTTTCCAGTAATTTTATTGGGGGCACTTGTAAAATTCATTACATCAAGCACATTTGTACACATGTTGTCATCTTCACTTCCAAATATTTTCTACTTGAGACCTTGGTATAAGCTCCTCTTTCCCCCTCTTTTTTAAAAATCATTCCATTAGGGGCCCATACATCTCCCATAACAATAAACAAACACATCGATTGTATGCATACCACATTTGCACACCTGTTGCCATCATCACCCCTGAAACATTCTCCCTCCACTTAGACTCCCAGTATGAGCTCCCCATATTTCCCATTCCTAGCTCCTCTCTCCTCCCCCTTGAACCCTTAATAATTTACACATTGTTTCTTTCTATTTCAGAACCCCAATGCACCTTGTATTTTTCTCTTCATGGTCTCTCACATCATCCTCAGCTATTCTTCAGATCTTTTTGATTTTTTTCTCATTTTTCTGAAGTCTGCTTGGTTGTCTTTAAATTCACTGGTTTGATTTTCCTTTTCTTATATTCTGTTACTTCAGATATTCTCTGGTGTTTTTTCTATTTCTGCTAAATCACTACTTAATTTCTGAGTTTCCTTTTGGTGTGAGGTTTTTTAGTATCTCAATTTCTTCTTTGTTTTCAAGATATGGCCCCTGATCGCTTGCATGTCTCTTACCATCACTCTCTTGTATTCTCTGTCTGCTAGTTCTTTTATTTGTGCATTCCATTGAATTGACTATTCTTCAGTTGTTGACTTTTGTTTCTCCTAATTTGGGGTATCTGCCTATGGCTGATTTTTGTGTGTGTGTTGGGGGAGGGGAGCTTCCAATCAGGAGGAGGTCTTTGCTAAGTACCGTAAGTCCCAGGGTCAGAGAGATGCCTAGGTAGTGGGGGAGAGGGGAATCACTGAGATCAACTGGAATACTGAGTTACCCTTCCTCTGATAGAAAAAGAGTTTAGTGATTTTTTTTCCTCAAGAGAAAATAGAAGAAAATATAAGATACTCTTGAAGCTTGCAGAGTCCAAGTTATGCTCTTAACTTATCAGGTGTGAGATTCCTGGTCAACTGAACTGGAAGTTTCTATCTGGTAGTCATTAGAAATGAACTGTTGCAAGGAGGGAGTGGGGATCAGATTAGGGATTGAAACTATGAAGGCTCTCTTCAGCTGTGAGGTCCAGGACTTGCAAGGGAATGGGAGTGAGGCAGCCCAGGTCCTCCACTTGAGGGACATCCTGATGTGGGGTATTCTCCCCCACTGGCGGATTGCAGAGACAGGTAGTGGGGTCCTGAACAGTAGAGCTAGAGGAGAGTGAAGGAGGCTGGACCCTGCTGCACTGATGACTTTGCTGGTCTAGAATTGAAAGGAGACTTCAGGGAGCATAGCTGCAGTCTTCAGGATTGAAAAACGTCATAGAGGGGGGTCTAAAATAGTCCTTGAGGGCTGAGAATCCACATCCCACGTTTCAATTCACAGAATTGATCTCCACATCTGTTGATCTCTGAGCTAAATAAGAGAGTCCTAGGCAGTGCACTCTATCTTCATATCATAATGCAAGGGTCTCCCCAGTTTTTTTTTAATTTCGAATACCAATATAAAAAACAGTTGTTGAGTTTATTCAAATTCATGGCCTTCTGTTTGTCTGAGTGCAACTAGGTTCCACTGGGTTTTCAGTGGATGATTTTTTTCTTCTTTTTCCTAAGGAAACTGTGTATAGATACAAACTGTCAAACTTTCAGTTAGCAGTTGGGTACATTAATTATTTGTTGTCTGCTTAATTGCCAAAAACAAACAGGGACTGCTAAATTGTCAAAAACAAACAACTCAAACAGGGGTAAAAACCTTCTGTTCAAGTTAATTTTTACTTACAATAAATCCACCGGACCATATAGAAACCATAGAATTTCCAAGGCAGAATGTCTTAATTTAATCTGACTGCAACAGCTTTCTCCCAAGGGTCAATAGTGGTTTGGAACCGCTGGCCTTTTGATTAGCAGTGTGGTATGAAAGCACGATTAACATTGGCCTTATTTTGCTTATTAGGAGGCCTGGATTGTAGAGGGTTATACATAGTTTAGCTGCTAATTGCAAGGTCAAAACCACGATTCACTCTGTTGGGAAAAGATGAGGCATTCTACTCTCATGAATAGTTCAAGTCTCAGGTACAGTTCTATCCTGCCCTGCCCAGGAGCTACAAGGCAGCATCAACTCCATATCAGCGAGTGAGTGCCACTCACCAATAATACCACCATGTAGCTTTGGTCCTTTGTACTTCTCTTAGTTACCTAGAAATGCAATGATACAAATAGTGTTAAAGGACAAAAATATTTTCTACCATAGTTGAAGAGGCCAAAAGTCAGAAAACATGGTGCCAGGGAAGAGAATTTTTCTGTGTCAGCGTTGCAGGATGGTCTTTGTGTCTTTTTAATATTCATGGGTATTGTATTCCTTGGAGAGCTCAACGTGTCTTGCCACCAGTTTTCCCCTTCTCTAAGGGACTTGCTCCACAGGGATCCCCAGATGTAAAGACTGATGCTTCTCTCAATCTTCTATATAGGAATGGTAGGCAGGTTCCTACCTCTCTGTTCCCTTCTTTCTTTTGCCTTTTGTAAGAAAAAAGGTGGTGAAGAGGAAAAAAAGATAAAAGACGCAAATCATATCCCAGGAAAACACTTAATTAATTAATTAATTAATTAAATCAGGAATGCAACCTGACAAAGGGTATTGGTACTACCCTTAAATAAATCTCTTATAACTCATTGGCTTACCTCATGAGATCATATCTTAGAGCAGCGGTTCTCAACCTGTGGGTTGTGAACCCTTTGGGGGTCGAACGACCCTTTCCCAGGGGTTGCCAGATTCATATCAGTAGCAAAATTACAGTGATGAAGTAGCAATGAAAATAATTTTATGGTGCGGGGGGTGTCACCACAACATGAGGAACTATATCAAACAGTCACAGCATTAGGAAAGTTGAGAACCACTGTCTTAGAGGATCATTACATAGTTGCCAAATTACATCATTGTTTAACTGCCAAAACACTGAGCATCATGGCTCAGCTAAGTTAGCACAATTGGGGGGGAGGTCGAGGGGGCTACAAAATTCAAGACATGGCACCATTTAACCAAAATGCTGATTTTTCAACATCCATATTTGTACACGTATATCCAACTAAGACTATAAGTACTTGTTGCCATTTTTTCAATACTTTTTTTGCCACCCCCACCCCTACTCCGCACAGTCCCATTTTTTTTCAATTCTAAAGAGTGTTAGAAATGTTCCCTTGATCAGGCTGAGAAAACCAACCAAAATGTTAAAAAGTCTCTGCTCTTTGGATGCTCAGTAGCAAATAAGTATCAGACAAAGAACACCTCATTGGCTCCTGATGACTTCATAGAGATTTGTGGGCATGCGATTGGTGTACCAATCATAGATTACAGAGCTCCAGGTAAGATAGTCATAATATTCAAACCTACCCAGCACATGACTGATCTGGAGCCAGACCACAGATTGATGGCTACATTTAAATGATGGCTGTCAGTGAGCAGCACATACGTTTCTGCTGGCTTGTTTGACTTAATAGCTGATCACAAACAGGACAGTGATTTATATGATTTCAAGGTATTATTATAAAACCTTCACAATTATGGATTGCTGGCTAAAATGTGACTCAACCATGAACCTAAAAAGTAGGAAAACTATAGCTGGCATGAATTCATTAATTATGATTTACTAAATGCTGTTTTGTAGAACAAGCATTTGCACTGCTGGGGCGAGGGAGGACGCCAATGTTCTAAACGACAGTCTGAAGGTTGGAGACAAGGGATTGACTATTTTGCAGTGCTCCAGTTTTCTTCTCAGTCCTTTCTGCTCTTTTTCTTAACTCTGATCTTCATTTAAGAGTAGCCTAAAGCTTTATATGAAAATGCAATGGGGAAATTTAATTGATTTCCTTTTGAGTCATCACTGTAGCATAGGTTTCTGTGAGTTAACTAAAGATTTGTTTCTTTATCAATAAAGGGGTATGCAGACCAAGTAACTGAACTCAACAGTTTTTGTATACAATTAACTAGTACTCCCCAAGACCCACTGAGGTATTGCAACACAGAATTCCCAGATTTTGCTCTAACAGAGTGGCATTTTACTCAATTGACCACCCTGCTTGCTGCTCCAAATGTTGAACCACCAGAAATCAATGTGCTTAATGAAGACAACAAACTAAATTGAAAGTAACAATCAAGCCCTTATTTTTGTAAGAGTGAAGGCAAGAGGGAAAGAAAGACACATGCTAGCTCCCTACTGCCTTCTTTTCTCCGGGAAATGGCACCATATGAAGGATATAGGACAAGCAATGCAGGTGAGGCTGGGGGATTTTTATTTCAGAGGATATCTAAGCAAAAGAATCCTTCCTGCTTTTTGGACTGCAGATAAGGAGAGGGCAAGAGAGTGGGAGGGGACAGGAGTGGAAAAGCGCAGAGTCAGAGAGAGCTCAAGTGCTTCAGCAAAGCCTCCTCATAAGGAGGTCTCAGTAGAGGCACCTAGGAAGTGCCTTAGCTGAGGAAGAGTGCCTCTAAAAGCAGGAGCATTTGGCTTAAGAATTCCAATAAACATATGAGCAGTGGTTGTCCTGGGGTTCCCTTCAAGGCTCAGGACCCCCACCCCACCCCACCCCATTGAGCCTTGAAGGGAAGTCCCTCCCTCCAGGAAACTCCAGGAAGCAGATTACTCAAAGTCTAATGTGAGAGGGCATGTTTGCCCTTGAGGGTTTACAGACACAGCCTTGCCATTGCCTGAGGTCAGGCTGGAAAGACTGCAGAGAAGATTTTGGACTGAAGCCGGACTCCTCAACACTAATAAATAGAAATAATTCATTCTCCTTCCACGGTTCTTTCTGAAAACTGCGAGTAGTAGTCATAGGGATTGGTTGTTCTAATTTGATTTGGCATTTAGACTTGGCTACAAGGAATTCTCTGAAATTCACACCTTCTCTTGGATGGCAGATGATTGAATAGGTGTTGGGTGATCATTAATCTTAGGTGCTCCTAGTAGCAGCTGAAATTTGATTACCACCCTTTATTTTGTTGGTTTTTTGACATGCTGAGGGTGTTAGGCTGTGTTCTCTAGAGAAGAAAACCAGAGACGCTTGTGTGTGTACATATATAGAGAAAGAGAGTTACATCAAGAAATGACTCACACAGTTCTAGAAGTAGGTAAGTCAATTCCAGTTCCAGTCCATAGATCAGCTGTAGCTACAGGGACTATTGAACAGGAATTCGGGAGACCACAGGCCAGATGAGGTTAACCTGAATGACTCTGAAGTCTGATGAATAAATCCAACACTTGAAGTCTACTGATGTCTTCTGGGATTGACAGGCTATGTAACCAGAGGATCGTGAACCAAAGCTAAAGTCCTAATCCAGTGGTTAAAGTGAGCTTGTTTCATTTCTATACTGAGTAAGCCTCCCACGGAACGAAACCTCCCTCAATTGTATCAAACTGAATGTCCACTTCACAGAGTGTGTAGTTGACCACATCCTGCTATCTCAGATGGAGGGAGAATCCAGGCCCACCCAAGTTAATATCAAATATATCACCATGAATCTTTCTATCTATTTAGCAAGCTTCATTGGAACTAACTCCAAGAGATTATTGCTTGTTGAGACTTAGCTTTGTTCAAAATTGAATCCAATGACATGCCAATAGGAGCTTGAACATTTGAGGTACATATGTATTTATGTATGTATATATATATGAGTGTATATGTAATATCATTTGATTTGAGTCATTTTTTTAAAAGAAAGAACTAGAAAAATAAACACGGGACTATTTCTCGTTGTTTCCTTTAAATCATTGCCTTTTTCCCTAAGCTTTCATATCCTGCTTAGAAGAAATAGAAAAGATTGCCTAATTGGAAGAAGTAATAGGTCAAATATCAATTATGAGTTTGGGATTAACAATTTCACATGAGTTGTCCCTGCATGCTTTTTATTCCATTTCCAGAAAAGAACCAAGTTTGATGATAAATTGCTATCTACTGTCATAGAGCTGGAAATAACCTTCCTTTGTGTTTTAACGAAAGCAAGGCCTGGGTTAGAATTTTCGGTCCTTACAGCTGTATGGTTTGTGACTGGCTGACTACACTGTCTGTTTCCATAGGAAGATTTTGTATTGAGAGCTATAAAGTAGTTTAAACTGAGTGTGATAGTTTGAAAGGGACAATCAGGGAGAAACATTTTAGATGATGTCTTCTAACAAGGAGGAATGTTTAAGTAATTAGATAAGGTTAGCCTGTAGTTTTGTGGCAGAGATCACACTGCAGAAGTGTTGACTTTCCTTATTTGTAAGGAAAGCTCAGAGAATGGCAGTATTTTCTGAGTCATGTGATTTTTAGATTTTGAGGTGTCTGTTGTAAATGCAATTGTTAATGTTGAGAAAGCTGAACCTTAGAGGGAGCATCCAGAAGGTAGAAAGTGCTTTCAGAGAGAGACATCTAAGGGAATAACTGATTATGTCCATAGCGACTCAAGGGTTGCTGCATTTGATTGGAAGTTATCTCAGGAGAAATCATTCATACAAATACAGATTATTAAATGCAGATCATAGCTGCCATTCTCCCTGGAAACTGGAGAGAATGAAGACTTGGCGTTTTCCCTGCTATACTTCTGCCACCACAACTTCCTTAGCAAGTGATATGTTGCAATGGAAACAAGTGTGCAAAATTCTGACAAATGTGCATAATTCTATGAAAAAATGGACCCCAAGACAATCACAGTATCTGTACACATAGCCCAGATGAAGCCCACTTTCTGTCTGTGGGCATGCTAGTTCCTCCCTGCATTAAGAATCTAACATGTTAGTTAGTGGACACATGATACTTCCAAGAATACTGACCTGGCATGTAACAGGTAGCAAAGACCACGGCAATGTGAATAGTCATAACACTAAAACTGTCTAGGCTCTGGCCACGGCCTCAGATACAGATATTAGGTTGCTTGGCTCTTAGCACTTTCATTTTGCAAAGAAAATATAAAAATAATAATCCTAATTAAAATATTTTTTTAAGAAAGGAAAGTTGCAGTTTTACTGCCAGTTGATGTCGTATATTTTAATATAGAACAGATGTTAACATTCATTAAAATAATAATTCAACTTCAGTTATCACAAACATGTTCTTTGTAACATGTCAGTGGGAACTAAGTAACAATGTTAGATCACAAGTCGCATATAATTGTCACAAATTGCTTTCCATTTTCAGCAGTCACTTATAGGAGGTTATTTTGACTTGCTGAAAAGCTCCGTGTTTTATTATGCAGATGATTCTATTTTCTAAATATATTTGATCATTTTATTGTGGTTTCATATGTTGCTTTGCCTTTAATGATGAAGCCCTAGTGTCTTCACCAACATGATAGTACAGTTGTTGATATTCACTTTATATTATGTTGCACAGAGACCCATGATGACTGGTTGTACCACTATTAGTACTACTGGAATTGACTACTATATACTACCTCAATCCCCCATGAAGTTTCTTCATGTAGCCTGGAAGCATTCTATGTGGTATCAACTGGGCACCACACACATTCTAATCTAACACTCATCACTTAGTAGTTTTTAATACCAAATTAACAAAACTCACTACCACTAAGCCAATTCCAATCATTAATCACCACTTAGATGATTTCTAATTTTTTTTAAAAAATCTTTAAAGAGTTCAGAGGAAAAATTATGAATGAGGGAGATTTCCTCTCTGTGACATGAAAATAAAAGTAAGATTAGTTTAGAAGAATGTACAGATGTGCTTGATACAATATATATATATATGTATGTATTGTGATCAGTGTTGTACAACTCTCTTCTCCCACAAGATGTAAATACTGACACAAAGTCTGTATGTATATATTAGAGCTGTATGGGTCCTCAATAAAATGATTTAAAAAAATCTTTACAGATGTAAACAAATTCATCTTTTTTCCTGAAGAACAGCTAGTGGATATTACATTAGTGGATTTGAACTGTGACTGTGTGGTAGTTTTGGAGATCAGGTAGTACAAGACCACCTACATTGTTCTTTTTTGAGGAGTTATTTGATTCTCCTGGGATTCTCCTTGCCCATATGAAATGGGTAATTAGTTTTTTCTATTTCTTTAAAGTATGATATTAGAAATTAGATCAGGATTGCATTGAATGTATACATTTATTTAGGTAGTGTTGCCATTTTCATGATATTGAGTTTTCCTATTCATGAACACAGGATATTCTTCCATTTGTGTAGGGGTTTTATTATTTCTTATAAAAATGTTCTGCAGTTTGTATAGTCTTGTTTCTCAATTAGGTTTATTCCTAGATATTTCAGATTTTGTGAGGGTACAGTGAATACTATTGTTTTCTTGATGTCCTTTTCAGAATTCTCATCACTACTATATGGAAATCCAATTGATTTATCCTTGCTAATATTTCATCTTGCTACTCTATTAAAATTTTAAATTGTTTCCAACAATTGTATTGTGAACACCTTAAGATTCTCTATAGGAATAGAAGGCCAAGGTGAAGGGAGTGTAGATCTTGCTAAGGAAAGTGTCTCAGCAGTGGTGAGTCACTGAGCTTGGGGAGGTAGAACTGCAGACACAAGCCGGAATGTTGAATTCAGCTTTCTCTGGCATTAAATGAGTTGTGTGTGTGTATGTTTCTAAAGAAAATATCAAAAACACTCCTGAAGCACACAGAGAGATCAAGTCATACTCCTAGATCACTGGGATGGAATCACTGGTAGAGTTGGATGTGTGTTTCTATCTGGTAGCCATTAGAGGTGATCTCTCACAAAAAGAATGGCAGAGGTAATCAGGTATGTGTATGGAACTATGGAGGTTCTATTCTATCCTCCATGGGCTCCAACATCCATGCTTGACTCCCAGAGACCAAAGAGGGATGGTGATGGGGATTCTAGGTGAAATGGGAGTTCTAATGGGGGTGATGTCTGAAGGAGTAGATTCCCTTGAACCAGCTGGACTCAAGGAGAGGGGACTACAACTGCTGGCCACTGAGCTAAGCTCAGCTGCATTTTCTGGCTGTCAAAAAGTAGGGAGGGAAACTCAATATTCCTGAAGTGCCTAGAATTCAGGTTGTGCATATGAATTCATAGAATTGATTTCAGTACCAGGTGATCTCTGGCCTCAGCAGAGAGAGGTCAAGGCAGGGAAGTCTATCTGGGTTTCATCGTCGCTGGGTCCTCTCAGACTATTAGTTTATAAATCTTGATGGGAACAGAAAGCTGTATCTTTTGCCTGGGGGGCTGCTGGTGGGTTTGAGTCACCTGCTTGCCTGAAAGTACCACCTAAGCTTCCTTTCTGTAGATTCCTTCAATTTGACAACTAGAGGTTTGATTTTTTTTCTTTAGTTCTTTCAGTTTGGGGATATACTGAGCCTGTTTCTACTTTTGAATTCTTAGCCACGGATTTTTGCACATTTCTAACACCATGACCATTACTTTTTAAATACTTTTCCTTCCTTCGTCATTTCCAACTTTCACATTCCAATCGCCAGTAATTAAGAAAACATCTCACTTGAACGTTTGATCAATTTCAAACTGAAGAAGTTGGCAGAAGTCATCCGTTTCTTTCTAATTGGATTTAATAGTTGGTTCATAAATTTGTACAAAATGGTCTTTCTTGTAGATATACAGATATCTTATCACAGAATTTCACTTCAATGTGTTTGAAATGTTTTTCTTTTTAAAAATCATTTTATTGGGGAGTTCTTTCAACTGTTATCACAATCCATATACTCATCCATTGTATCAAGCACATTTGTACATTTAATGCCCTCATTCTCAAAACATTTGCTTTCCACTTGAGCCCCTAGTTTAACTCCCTATTTTCCCCCTCCCTCCCTGCTACCACTAAAGAATTGGTGTGGGGTTTTTTAAATTATTTTGACCCCATTCTTCTTGGACTTGTCATTCTAGGAAGAGTATATAATGTGTTTGACTTGAAATCACCAATACCAGTCTATTTCAGGATATCATTTTTATACATTCCATTTTATTTTTCAATTCACAAATACCTAGTGATAGGGGAAAGGGCTTCCAAAACCCTTAAAGAGTTGCAGTCTCAGAAACTTAACGGGGAAATTCTACTGTGCCCTCCAGGGTAGCTATGAATCAGGATTGATTTGATGACCGTGAGCTTTATTTCGGTGACTGCCTAGAATATCATTCTTTACACTTTCCATCCATTTTTGATGACATCCTATTTTCCTAGGTTCACACTTGGTACATTTCACATTCTGATAATTAATGTATGCTTTCAAGTGCTGCTTCTCGCTTTGAGTTGTGAACCTTCAATCAACAAATGAAGGTTCTATATTTTTTGTGTATTGCCCATCCATGTCATTAAGTCAGCTCTACTTTGGGTCTTAGTCTGGAAGGTTTTCTGAAAGCCATTCAGAAGTATGGGTGACCTTGTTGGTATTTGAACTATGTAACATAGACGCCAGTATCACAGCAGCACACAAGTCACAGAGTAGAACAGGTGAGTGGGATACATCATCAAAGGAAGGATAAAACCCACCAAAACAACTATTTCAAGAAGTCCCTATCTTAAAAATTCTATGGAAAGGTTCTGTGTACACATAGGGTCAACACGAGCTGGAATTGACTTGAAAGTAACCAGTAAGAGCAATAACACTATTCTGCCCCAGTTCTACTCAATATTTTGTATGGTCTGATGTATATACATATATATGTAAGGTAGACTTTTCATTAAAATGTCATTGTACCAAGTACATAGGAATCCATTCATGGATATGGCATGTGGTATGACTAAGATTGACCCTGTATGAGAGTTCTGAATTTGAAAATCTTTACGCCACACTGTAAACACCTCTTACTCAGAGCAGATGGTGTGTTTGAACTAAAAGCTTTTTAGGTAGCAACCACTGCTTAACATGTTGTGGCATTAGAGCATCTCAAGTGAAAGGAGATAGTCCTATTTTCTAATTATTTAACATCATCTATGGCACTGTATTGTAGTACCTCTTCCCCCCACCCCATTGTTTGGAGAAAGAAGAATCTGTGTGCTCCTGTAAAGAATTAAAATGTCAAAAACTTATACAGCTTTGCTATTAGTTAGAAGCAACTGGAAGATCATGAGTTTGGTCAGGGTTTGGTCTGGCCAGCACAAACAGTGAATCCCTGGGTTAGTTGTTATCTGAAATGCTGGATTTGAACCCATCCAGAGGTCCCACAGAGGAAAGACAACCCTATTTAGTCTATTTCTCTGAGAAGGGGTTATTTTAGCATTGTGGAGCCAACCTCTAAAGGGACCTATTCTTCAGGGAGGTTTTTCTTATGTTTTATTGCCAAGGACACACCTGTTTACATTTACTGAGTGATCTTAACTTACCTCCGTAGCAATTAAGCTGTTTTACCTTCCTCCACTTGTATCAGAGGAAATATTCCTTGAATGCTACCTGAAGACCACCAGTATGTCAGAACATTTTATTACCTTTGAATATTTCTCTTTAGTGAGAGGGCTCCTCTTCTTGATATCTTTTCTCACTTTATTTGCTCACATACTGCAGTAATTATCATATTCATCACCTGCGAGTGCTGAGCTGGAGTTGCCTTTATTACTTAATAAGACGTCTTTTCTTTCACCTCTCCTCTATTCCAGCTGCAGCCAAGAATAGAATATGAAAGCTCCATTGAAAAGCCATGGGATATATGTCCCATGATCTGAATAAAAAGTGTCACAGTTATAATAGCTTTTGTGCTCTTTCTCAAAAAAATTGGTTTGGTTTTGGTTTGACAAGTCTTCCCAAAGGAGCAAATATAGTGCTAGTCCCAGTGATGGGATTAAAATAATTTAAGGACTGGTTTGCTGCCCTAGTGACTGTTTTAAGTATTAAAACAATGATTTGTTGAAAGGTAGCTTATGACTTCATATAGTTAATGAATAGGAACAATAAATGATACACATGTTAAATGATTGATGAATTTTAATGAAAGATATTTAATAATATCCGACAAGAAACAATAAAACTGCTGTTCAAGACATTTCCTTATGCTTCTTGATTGGCTTCCTTGCTTGCAATATTCTTCACTCTTATTCAAGCATTTTCAGCAGTGTGATTTATCCTTAACCATTTTTTATCCTTAACATTTTTAACCTTAATCATTTTCTATTTGTATGAGTAGGATCCCATTCCTTTAGAAGAAGGCCAGTTAAAAATTAGTCATTATGTCTGATATATTAGACATCGTTTGGTAACTTCTTTTCTCCAAACATATTCTATTCATCTTTTAAAAACCAGTTTCTACCTCAGATGAACTTACAGCAATTGTTCTCACAATATAGTTAGCTCTTAGAACATTTTCAGGAATTGGAATATTGACTCATAATATCTTGTGGGATTTGGAGGCAAAGCACAAAGCTGAAAGGCATGGTGGCCTGTCACTCTCTGGTTGTTTGGAACCTATTCTCTTTATGTTCTGTCTCCGTTTCCTTAAGTAACAAATCCGAGGGACTAAAACATGTAGTATTTCAGCAGAAGTATAGTGAGTTTTATGAAATGGATGGCTAAATATTAGCAGTATAGTTCTGTCTAAATTTCTATACTTATGGACAGAATGAACATTTCTACAGGTGCAAAGATGAATGCTTAAAAGGATGTGGTTCTTAGAAGCCATCGAGTTGGTTACATTCTATAGCACAACAGCATGAAGCACTGCCTGGTGCTGTGTCATCTTCACAATTGGTCCTGAGGCCCAGGGCAATTTTTAGTCACAGTGTAAACCCGTCACATGGAGGACCCTCATGGTTTTCGCCACTCCTCTACTTTACCAAGCGTGCCTTTCTCCAGGGACTGACCTTCACGGACAACCGGTACAGACTATGTAAAAAGGTTTGTTGTCCTTGCCTCTAAAAAACACTGGCTGTCCATCTTCCAAGTTAGATTGGTTTTTATCCTTTCAGCAGTCCGTGGTACTTTTAGTATGCTTCTTTAGCATCACAATTCAAATTCATCGATTCTTCTTCGGTTGTCTTTTTTCTCTGTCCAACTTTCACACGGATATGAGGTGTTTTAAAATCCCATGGCTTTGGTCAGGCACAGCTTAGTCCTCAAAGTAATATCCTTGATTTATAATACTCTAAAGAGATCTTGTACAGCATATTTAGCTAATATGGATGTGTCTTTTGAATGCTTGACTACTGCTTTCATGAGCACTGACAGTGGATCAGGTAAGACAAAATCCTTGTCCACTTTTATAAAGTGACCAGATTTTAAGCAGGACATGATTGATCAGGGGGAGGGGCATATTCTTGATTAAAATTTTGTCTGTATGGAGCAACAAAAATGTTCATAGAATGCAAAAATAGTATTGTAATATATTTATTTAATTTTAAAACACTGAGGAATGCAGGACAAATTGTTAAAAATCGGGACGTCTGGTCACCTTACGACTTTGATAATTTCTGTTTATCATGATGCTACCTATTGTTCTACCTGTGAGGATTCCAGTCGTCTTTGTTTGTTTGTTTGTTTGTTTTTTAGGCATCACTGCCCTCAGGTGGTGAGAGTAGGAGGCCCAGCCTTTGCTCCGTGGAGCTGGAATCGAACCTCCGTCCCAGTGGGCCGCAGTCCCGCGCACAACCACTACGCCACCGGGGCTCAGCCCGATTCCAGTCTTCTTTACATTGGGTTGCAATCCATTTAAATGGCTATAGAATAGTCTTTGTTCCATAGGAACTTAAGAAACCAAAAAAAAAATCTACTGCCTAGATTCTTCTTTTAAATTTTAATTTATAAATCAGATGTATTTGAGTATTTTTATTTTTACAGATTTTATATGTTCTTACAGTACATTTCAGTTAGCAAATCTATTTACACATATATGCATGGAAATTCACCCCTGTCTTTTTGACAGATCATACATAAATCACATTTTTTCATCTCCTGTGCAGAGTTGCAATAAAGTGACTATTGGCTGAAAATGGGATCAGGACCAGGTCATTTACTGTGTAGACTTCCTTAATCCTCATGAGACTTAAATTTCAAAAATTAGTTTCACTAGTAATTGAATTCCATGTGGGGAGAGGCTGCGGCCTATGCAGTATCCGTTTTAATATGAAGATGGAAAAGAGATGGGCTGTCTCTAGCTGTCCCAGCTTTGAGAGATGTCTGGATGATTTAGACCACTGTGAAGGCACCATTGAAGGATATAGTTGAGGCAGCAGTAATGTCTGATCCTTATATCATCCCAGCTCTCCTGGTGGCCTTCTTTGTCAACTTCTTGAGACTCCAGCATCCTGCTTGGGCTAGAGATGGAAGTTTCCTTGCTAGGTTGTTTCTGTGGTGGTGTGTAGGGGATTAATCTGAAACTCAGCCTAGCACTAGCTTTTTAAGTCCTTCCACCATTTTATCAACACTTAATTTCCTGCAGTAAATACCTTTTTGCTTACAATAGCTTGAGCAATTTATGTTATCTACAGTTAAACTCCTGACAGATACACAGCTGGTCTTTTCTTGACTCTGCAGGGACCTTTTCTAGACACCAAAGATACATTTCCTGGTGCCTGATGACTGACAGGTCTAAAGTAAATGCTGTCACTATTAATATACTCTGCTGTGAAAACTTTCTCAAAAATCACCCTTCTCTCCCGCCTTCCTCAATAAAACAATTGTTGTCTTTTTTAATAAAAACACATTGTGAATTAGATTGGGGTTTACATTTCAGGATATCTTTTAGTCTTCAACAACTTAAATTTCTCAAACTTGCCCTAAAAGCATTTGCTTTTTGATGTTTATATAACTCTACAGGAGGAAGATGAAAGTACATCATTGCATTATTTGGCTTGCAATGGAAGGTTAATTCATATACTTGTATAGTTGTGTATGTGGAAAAATATAATGAACAAATCTAATGCAGCTTAATGTTTTTCAGGGGCTTCAATTCACTCGTTAGTGTTTTGGATCACATAGGAAGTCAGTCTGCACACTGCTTGAGCAATAAATAACAGGCATTTTTTTACCATTTATACTAGAGAATGGAATGCAGATATGACCTTATAAGTTATCTTTATAGCTTTCAAATATTTCTTTTTGAGGGAGTTATCATCTAGTTTTGTTGCTATTTCCCCTAATTCTCTCTTGAGAATTATTAAATATATTCTCTGAGGGAGGTCATTTAACAGCTTGCCATTTAGTCTTCTGTAATATTTAGGCTAGTGTCAACTTGGCTAGGCCAGAATTATCAATGGTTTGGCAGTTGAGGCCCTAGAATCTGCACTTACGTGACCTAACACAAGGTAGTCAATGCAATAATGGGATCTACTTTGAATAGCCTAAGATTTATAAGAAGTTCAGGATAGTTTACAACTATATCACTCAGGCTAAAACTTTGATATAATGGAAAAGATGTTCCCTCAAGGGTGTGGCCTACTCGTTATATTAAGTGGACACTGTGAGAATGCTTGCTTACTCTTGGCTAGAGTTGAGTCCTACATCTGGGCCATTGACCTCTGGTTCTTTGGTTTTGATCCAATGGCCTTCCACATTGTCTGTCAATCTTATGAGTCATCATTAGCTAGCCATATGACCTGTCGACTTGGGATTCATTTGCCTCTCCAGTAACACTCCTCACGTGCTAACCTGTGGTGTTCCTACTGATTTGGGTTCAGTTTTGACTATCTGATCTGTCCATGGACTTGGGATGGTACTGGTCTTGTCTACTTCTACAACTATATGAGCCATTTTCCTGGTAAAAATCACTCTTTTCACTTTTATCGGTTACATATTGGTAGAGAACAATAGTTACATCTTAGATGGCCTCTCACAGGCATTTGAGATCCCAAATGAGCTCTCTGAAGTATGGTGTAAAATATTGTCTTTGTGGAGTATGTCATGCTGATTGACTTTGATGTGCCCCAAGACTATGGTCTTAAGCTCCCAGGACCATCAACTCATTCCCTCAAGGTGTTTGGTTATAACTCAGACATTTTTCATAACTTTCCCCCTATATGATCCATGATACTCATGCATATTAAATACATATGAATAAATGCCCTCTGTCATAACTATTTGTGAGCATAGTCCCATTTACATTCCCATTGCTGTATGACTTGTGAACCTATGTACCCATGCAGCAATTATTGTTATTTCTGTTATAGTGTATGTAATAGTATTTACTTCTGTCACCTGTAACTTTTGCCCTACTTCTAGTGTCTTCCTTTGCCTTGAGTATTTTGTGCTGATCTTCTCTTTTTTGCGTTTGACCTTCTCTTTTAGTTAATGCGTTATCCTACCCATAATCATCAAAGTGTTTTTTCCTTGAATTAAAACATTTTATTGACATTTTTATAAGAGGGGACTTAAAAAGTTCACAGAAAATTTCCATTATACTTTAGTTCCAATTTTTATGGAAATTTTGAAGTCACATCAGAGTAGTCTCAAACAATATTTGTCTTCATACAATATTTCACTCAGCATAATATCCTATAGGTTTATCCATGTTGGGAGGTAGCTTCGCAGATTTGTTTTCATTCTTAACATTACCTAGCATTTCACTGTATGTATGGGCCCTTGTTGATTTATCCATTCATCCTCCAGTCAACATTTACCTTTATCTTTCAAGACCCATCTTCTCTAAAAAAATTTCCCATCTCTTAGTCCATTTTTATTGTGGAATGATTAAAGTGAAGAGACTTTCACGTGAATGTCAACATTCATTTATGAATTTCAGGGTGTCAAGTGCCCTGTCTTCATTTCTTTGCTCCCTAGAATGATAATTAAAACAAACTTATAAACAAAAGCAATTGTTATTTAGTCAATTATGACTCACACATTATAATACTCCCTGATGTGTTCAATAGCCAATTTTTGAGAGTAGATTGTTTGGCCTTTGTTCAGAGACATCTGTGAGGGAATTGAACTTCCATCTTTTCAGGTAACAGCTGAGTATGGTAACTTGTTTCTACTGCCCAGGGATGCTGCCTATGTTAATTATAGAAATGTCATTGGAAAACCCAGGAACTGTTATTGCAGAGTGGTTACTTATTCAGCTTCTAATCTCAAGGTCAGTAGTTGGAAATCACCAGCTCTTGAGAGAAATATAATGCTTTCTCCTCCTGTAAACAGTTATAGGTTCAGAACCCCACGGGGCATAGGCCTGTTAAATAGCCACTGTGAGTCGGCATCAACATGATGACAGGGAGTTTAGTTAATATAAGTTGACCAGATGTCCCACTTTTTAACAATTTGACAATGTCCTCTGCCGTTTAAAAATTAAAATAAATATATTACAATACTATTTTTGGGTTCTATGGAAATTTTTGTTACTCCATATAGATCACATTTTTAATCAAGATACCCCTCCCCCCTGCTCCATGGTCAATGGTTTCCCACTTAAAATCTGGTCACTTTACGTGACCTGTTACAATCTGGAAGTGAAGCCCCAAACTCTCAGCTGAGTGGTGATAATTGTCTCTTATGTTAGTCCAGCTTTCTGATCCTCATTATTATTTCAAGGCTAAGAATCTGTAGTATGATACTGTGGATTGATTTTAGAATAGCCTCCGGGATTACTACTCTCCTCTTTTACAAGATATGAAAACGTAGATATGGCAGTAAGTTCATACTACCATAACAACCTCCAGATGTTCTCTCTTATGGGAAGCAATCTGTTCTCTTCCTTTGCTTTACAGATAGGTCACTACCACCCACTTGGTTTCCCCAGGTGTTACAAACGACTTTATTCACTCAGCAGTTTCCAGGTTTCTATGATTTGTTTTTCTGTTATTGTTAATTTCCATCAAGTCAACAGTGACTCATGATGACCTTAAATTAAAACAGAACAAAGGAACACTGCCTAGTTCTGTGTGTCATCTTCATGATCACTGGTATGTCTGCGGTCATTGTTGTGGCATTTGTGTTTTATTTTGAGTGCTGCCAAACCTGGTGAGTGAGGGAGGATGCTCATTTTCTAGCAAAATTGAGAACACTATTCTGTTGGGGTTCATAGGGTTTTTTATTGGCTGAATTTCAGAAATAAGTAGGACCTCTGCTGAAAACCTGTCAATCATGGGTAAACCTGATGCTATTTCAAATCCTGTTGTCATATTTTCCAGCATCACAGCAAGACGCAAGCAACCACAGCTTAACAAATGGACAGATTCTTAGCTTCTGTCAGGTGATAGGAAAGGAAATCTCAGATCTAATTATTTTTTTTACATTTTGATATTTTAATTTAGTAAGGTATTATACAATTTTTTCAGCAATATATTCTGAATTGACCAAACGCATTTTAAATACTGACAGTGAAATACATTTTCTTTCTCAGGTACATGCTTTATTTCATGGACTTCTAAACATCTAATTAATTTACATGACTAACATGAAATAGTTACAATTGTGCATACTAGGAAGGGTTGCATTTATTAATCTAGAGTTAAATAATAGTTAATCTGTTAGAAAAAAATAATTTGCATTTTTTCTTTTCCATAATCTTTCAACGACAGGAAAAAATTTTATTCAAATGACAGTTCCCAGATATCCCAGAATAGTATTGAATAAAATCCAAATAAGAGAAATAATAAGTGATCATTTTCACTGTCAATGACCTATAGATGATATCTGTGTCTAATTAATTAGATGCCTTTTTTGGAATCATTTTATTGGGGGGCATGTACAACTCTTATCACAATCCATACATGCATCCTTTGTCTCAAGTGCTTTAGTACATATGCTGCCATCATTTTTTCCAAAGCATTTTCTTTCTACTTGAGCCCTTGGTTTCTGCTCCTCATTTTCCCTCCTTTCCTCCCCCCCTCCATCATGAACCCTCGATAATTTATAAGTTATTATTTTCCATGTCTTTCACTGTCCACTCTCTCCCCCTACCCTCTTGTCTGTTTTCCACCCCTCTGGATGGGGGCTATGTGTAGGTCATTTTTATTGGTTCCTCCTTTTATTGTGTTTTTTAAGGGGCAACACTGCCCTCTGGTGGGAGTAGAAGGCCCAGCCTTGCTTCTGAAGAGCTGCTGCTGGATCTGAACCACCAACCCAGTGGGCCGCAGGCCTGCACTCAACTACTACACCACCTGGGCTCAGCCCTGGTTCCCCCTTTCTCACCCCACAATCCCCTTCCCCTCCTGGTATGGTTACCCTCAATATTGGTCCCGAGGAGCTTATCTGTCTTATAGTCCCTGTGTTTCCAGCTCTCATCTGTACCTGTGCACATGCTCTGGTCTAGCCAGATTTATAAGGTAGAATTATAGTCATGTTAGGGGGGGGGAGGGGAGGAAGCATCAAAGAAACAGAGGAAAGTGCTATGTCTCATCAGTGCTCCACTGCACCCTTGCTGACCCGTCTTCTTCCCACAACCCTTCTGTAAAGGGATGTCCAATTGCTTACAGATTGGTTTCGGACCTCCCTTCTGCACCACCCCCTCCTTTCACATGATTATTGTTCTAGGTCCTTGGTGCCTGACACCTGATTAGATCGAATTTTACCAGGGACATATTTATTATGAAGGACATGGAAACAAATCATAATCTTTCTTCTTCGAGTACTACTGAAGCTCCCTTCTCTCCTGGCATTACCTGATGATCAGGACAGTCAGCCTCATAAGTGTCTCAGGAAAGAAAGCCTTCTGTAAAATGAAGTGACATAGGACTGATGGGACTGATGATACCGTAGAACATTGGGTGTGAATTAAAGGGTTTGAGACTGCATGGCTTGCTGGATTTTTTTGGAGTCTTGTCCTTGCAAGGGTGGTAAAATCCTACAGATTATACACCACTGATACCCCAATGGGGAATCACTTCTAATATCCATTATGCAAATTAAAATAGACTTTGATCCATCTTGTTGTTGTTAGCCATCCAGTCAGTCTTGACTTATAATGACCATGTGTGCAAATGAATGAAGCGCTGCGCAGTCTTGCACCATCCTCACAGCTGCTTTTATGCTCAATTCCATTAGTGGAGACACTGTTTCAACACATCTTGCGTCAGGTTTTCTCTTGCAGCCCCTGCAATATACCAGGCACGATGTCCTTTTTCAGGTGTTTAGTAATCCAACCTGGAGGGTCAAATCCTGATTGGAGCACAGCATATGGTAACTAACCATCTTTATGGGGTAAGGCCTTGTTATCCTGGATACATCACAATTTTATTACAGAAAATATGAAGGGAAGCGATAAAATTAGATATAAGGTATTGAATATCAAATATATGGAGGGCCTAACAGACAGGATATTGTTATTGATTTCATTTCTTGAGATGAGCTGTGTAAAGACATATGTTTCTTTAAAGAAACAAAACAGAAAAATCCCTTTAGATTCCTTGTCCCTCGAGTCCAAACAATGATCTGAGTGATTAGAAAAAAAAGAAAAGAAAAAGAAATATTGAAATGAACTTGAAGTATTTAGTGACAAAGCAAGTTTATCTCACACACATAAAAATGGGAGTAAATGAAAATCATTCTGAAATCTGTTGTCAGTCCAAAACAAACTTGTCTAGCACCTCTCAACCTTCCCTTCCCTGCCACTGCTCAGGGACTGGTGATTGCTCCATTTTGTATTCTCCTATTCTTCCTATATGAAAAGAGATTCTTTAAAAAATAGAAATGTTGTGCTCATTCACAGTAAGGGTTAAGTGGCTGAGTGGAGAAAACAGTAGAGGCAAGGTGACATTTTATTAGCTAAGCACCAGGGGTAATTACATAGCTGAACACGTCTAGAGAAGGCTAAAAGGAGCCCCAATGGCTAGATGTTAGGACTGCTGGTCTGTAAGGTCAATGCTTTAAGGTCATTTGCCACTCTCTGGTAGAGAAGAGGAGGCTGTGTACATGCAAAATGATTTGATTTCTACTCTTAAGATGGAGTTCTAGTCCACAATGGACTCCATTATGGATGTGACTTCTGAATGATTTGTAGAAGATGAATTAACATTTACTGTCATGGAGTCTATTTTAACTCCTTGAAACCCTATTAGATGGATGAGAACTGACCTAATGAGTTCCCAAGATTCTCTACAAGGGTCAAAAAACTCATCTTTCTCCCTTGGAGTGACTGGTAGTTTAGAACTTAATACTTTGTGGTTAGCAGCCCAACTCTACCGCTACTGATCATATACTTTGCATTTTGCCTGTTTCATATTTTGTACATAATGATCTCATTTCATTTCTACTACTGCCTGATGCCATAGATAGTATCGTCTCTATTTTGTAGTTTAGTAAAGTGATGCTAACATAGGTTAAGAAACTGGCCTATGGTCTTTTCATTGCCTCCCTGGGATAAAGGTTCCCATGGGACTTGCATTTTCACAGTGGGTAAAACCTGAGGCTGCAGGAATTCATTTCTCTTTCTGAATTTCAGGCTTGAGTGAACCGTTGGGGGAAGTAATTGTCACATTAAACAACACATCTTCTATAGCAGGGAATTCCAGTCACAGGTTTGCCAGAGACATCTTCCTATGTGCTGAACCATTGCTTTTAGTTTCATTTGTTGGTTACTCCTTCCTCTCCTGCCACTACACCCAACACACACACCCCACACCCCATATATGTCTTCTTTGATTTTTATTTTGTATCACTTCGATAAAAGTACTGTGTATAGAACCAAATGTTACTATAAGTTTTGTTTTTAATAATTTTCCAAAGATTTACCCAGTCATTTAGTAGCATACCCCTTGGCTTCTTTTCTTCTTGGGGTTACTTCCAGCCCTTTGGCAGTAATCAAGACATTTTATAGCAGGTTTCCTGGTCAACACTGATTATGAGTGAGTTTTACATAGATTTTTATACTTTAGGAGCCCTGTAAGTTCAAAGAATTGGCTACTAATTGAGAGGCCATCAATTTGAACTTATTAGTCATTTGATGGAAAAATATGTGACAATCTGCCTCTATAAAGATTACTGCTTTATTAGCTCTATGGGGCAATTCAATTCCACTCTTTGTCCTACATGTCATTTTAAATCAGAATCTACTCGATAACAATGGGTTTGGTTAGGCAGTGGGTCTTATATATGAATTCTTTTGCACAGTTATTCTTCCACAGGTCTGCATTTCAACACTTTTCTACTTGATCTATTGGCAAAAAGAAATCATTCTCCAGCTTATAAAAATAGTCATCCAACACACAGTTGGTTCTTATTTCATTGTGATTATCACCAATGCAGTAGTTATTAACCTAGTGATTTTCTGCACGCCATCTCATGCAAAACAGGCAACCATGGCCTTTGCCTGTTGTTTATTGCTGTCGGAGACCCAAAACAAGCTCTGGTCTAAAGTGTGTGGAACTTCTAGTCTAAGTGGTTCTAATTCTCATGCCTTGATGCCTCTATTTGAGACTCAGTAATGGTAGATTAAACACACACACACACACATACACCCCTCCACACCTCTTTCCTGTCCACCTGACTCTGGTCTATAGAGAACTTTTGCCAGAGTAGAACTGCCCCATAAACTTTCCTCGGGATACAATGTTTAAGAATGCATATAGGCTTGTAGGTTCAAACCTCTGGTTTGCATCAAAGCAGTTCACCTGTCTGTTAGTCTGTATAGACTAGAAAAATAAATTCATAGACACACATATGCGTATAAGAAAGAGGTTTGCGACTTCCGGAAAGATAGCAACTGAATTACACTCACCAAAGGGACTCAGCAGAGACCAGCCCAGGAGAGTATCTGAGAGAGAAATTCAGCGCTGCCAGATAGCAGGAGGGTCATCATAAAGAGAAGTAGGTACAGATCCTACAGGTACAGGTACAGGGTTTTGAGGGGCTGGGAGCTTTTGGCTTACCACAGTCAAGTTCGGCTAGTGTTTGACCCTAGCCCTACTATTGCCTCTGCCAAAATCACTGCCGGGACAATTGGAGCCACTGCTCACTGCCAGCATGGGGCAGAGATTGAACCCTTGCAGCCCCACACTCAGGGATTGGGGCACACCTTGTGTAGTTACTGTGGGTTTCCTCACTTTTCTCTATCTCCCTGCAGTTTCAGCAGGATTGGTTTCTTGGTGTTCTTTCCGCCTGGCCTTTGGTTCACATGCCATTGTGGACTTGCAGACTACTCCCCTTAGCCTAGGGCAACTACGCCTGCTACACCCAGCTGGGAAAGCCAAGTGGACTTTAACAAATGTGAACAAAAATCTAATAAGATCATCAGAGAGACTGAAGAAATGTAAGAGCTATGTCTGATGCCATGAAGAGGAACAGCATCAGAATTATTGGTCTACCAGAGGAAGACACAACAAAGACGTTATCTGCAACTATCGTCAGAGAATTATTGGAGGAAAACTTCCCCAGCTTATTGAGTTAAAATCATTCATTAAAGGCAACCATTCAGGAGGCTGAAAGAATACCAGCTAGATTGAAACCCAAGAAGCAATCACGAAGACACAATAGTTAAACTACCCAACTTTGAGGAAAAGGAAAAAAATCATGAGAGAAGTTAGGGAAAACAAGCACCCACATATAAAGGTTCTCAAATAAGAATATGCTCAGACCTTTCAGCAGACATTATGAAGATGAGGAGAGAATGGAGTAATGTATTCCAAAAACTGAAGGAAAATTATGCAAGCCCAAGAATACTCTACACAGCCACATTATCTATCAAGATAGATGGAGAAGTGATTTTTCCAGACAAGGAAAAACTCAAAGAATGCATTAGAAGAAACCGAGCCTTATGAAAGATCCTTGCAGAACCAGTATGGGCAGAAGAATAGCACTTATCAAGCATAAATAAGAGAATGTCACATAGAACAACCCCCCCCCAGGGCAACAAAGAGAAAAGAGCCCTGAAAATAGGAATAGCTTAAGGGTGAAAAGAAATCAAGAATGATCAACCCTTATCACACATATGCACAACATACTGGAAAAAAAGGAGGTAGATAAACATCCAACACAAAAGGTTTAAGATAATTTCACATATTCCACAGTTGGAGATATTAACCCTAAATAACAATGGACTGAACTCAGGAATTAAAAGACTGAGGCTAGAAGACTGGCTTAGAAAATACAACACATCAATTTGCTGCCTACATGAGACACATCTTAAGACCACAGAAAAAATATATTGAGAGTCAAAAGCTGGAGAAAAAACATACCAGGCAAACAGCAATTCAAAAAAAGCAGGGGTACCAACCCTAATCTCAGATAAAATTGACCTCAAAGTGCAAGCCATAAAAAGAGATATGGAGGGACACTATATAATGCTCAAGGGAAGTATAGACAATGAACCAATAAGCATTTAAGCATATTCCCTAACTGAGAGAACTGCTGAATATATAAACCAAATACTCCAAAAGATGAAAAAAGAAATCACAACCTCAACAATTATAGTGAGTGATTTCAATACATCACTCTCTAAGAAAGACAGAACACAGGGAAAGAAACACAGCAAGGAGGCTACAGATCTAAACACTACAACTACATAATTTGACTTGATGGCTATCTGCAGAGCTTTTCATCCAAATACAAAAAAAAATCCCATTCTTTTCTAGTCCACAATTGTTATCTCTGCAGGTCTATCTAGATAAGATAGACTGAATGAACAGTCTGGAAGTGAAAAGGATAGGACTGATGGGAGATGGGGAGGAAGGAGGAAAGAGAGAGTGTTGACAAAACCAGGGATAAGGGGACAACAAATGATTCAAAATCAGTGACAAGTTGGGTGTGAGAGGCCTGACTGAGATTGATCAAGAGTAATAAAACAGAGAGAAAATACTGAAACCCCAATAGAGTCTGAGAATGATAGCGGGACAAGAGGAAAGTAAAAGGAAATAGAGGAAACAACTGGGAGGTAAAGGGCCTTTATTGACATCTCAATACAGGCATGTACAAAGATGAATATATTTATATATGATGGTGGGGAAATAGATCTACAGACATATATTTGTAGGGTTAGTATTAAAACAGCAGATGGATATTGGACCTCTACTCAAGTACACCTTCAATTCAAAAACACTTCGTTCTATTGGCATTTCACTACGCTCACCTTCCCAACAGGATCACTGAAGACAAATATGTGCTTAAGCAAATGTGGTGAAGAAAGTTGATGGTGTCCAGCTATCAAAAGATATAGCATCTGGGGTCTTAAAGGCATGAAAGTAAGCAAGCAGCCATCTATCTCAGAAGCAACAAAGCCCACATGGATGAAGCACACCAGCCTGTGTGACCACGAGATGTCCAAGGGATCAGGTATCAGGCATGAAATAACTAAAAATTATATCATTATAGATGAGAGGGGTAATTATAAATGAGATTTATGAGCCCATCAATATGTGAAGTGACATCCTCTTAGAGAGGGGTCCCAGTGAGCAGACAATCCAGTTAAGGTACAGTGTATCAACAATGAAATCTGCAATTTTTCTCTAGTTCTAAGATGCTTCCTCCCATCCACTATCATGATTCCAATTCTACCTTACAAATGCAGTTAGACCAGGGAATGTACACTTAAGTCAGAAACATGGGGAATTCAGGACAGATGATTCCTTCAGGACCTGTGGCGAGAGTAGTGATACCGGGAGGGTGGAGGGAAGGTGAAGTAGAAAAGGGGAACCAATTACAATGATTTACATATATCCTTCTCCCTAGGGTATGGACAACAGGGAAGTGGTGAAGGGACACACCAGACAGTGGACGATATGACAAAATAATGATAATTTGTAAATTATTAAGGGTTCTTTGTTGAGGGAGAGTGGGTTGGAAGGGAAAATATGGGGAGCTGATACCAGGGGTCTAAGTAGAGGAAAAAGTTTTGAGATTGATGATGGCAACAAATGTGCAAATGTGGTCTGCATACAATTGATGTGTGTATTGATCATGGTAAGAGTTGTATGAACCCCCAATAAAATGATTTTAAAAAATAGAGATTCGTATGCAAGAGAAACTGAACATTGAGGGAACATCCCAGATCAGTCCAGTCTGATATTAGACTATATGACTGCTACCAATTCATAAAGTCATCCTGTATTAGTCCAGGTAGACGAGAGAAACAATTTCATAGACACACATATGGATATAAGGAAAAGGTTTATATACAAGAGGAATGGAACATTGAGAGAGTACCCCAACCCAGTCTAGTCCAAGGTATTAAGCCCAATATTAGCCCATATGTCTGATAGCAGTCTATAAAGTCTCCTTCCATCTCACGAATTCACAGGACTGTGGGTGCAGTATCTTGTATATCCAGCTGGGATAGAGACGTCTTGGCGCTGGCAAGAGTCTGCCCATGGCTCCTCATTTCCAGGGCTCAGAGTCCATCAGCAATGTCCATTGCAGTAGAAGGATCTCAGCACTGGCAGGGGTCTCTCTGTGCCTTCTCTGGCCCCAGAGATCTGGTTCTATCAGGGCAAGTACATGAGGCGTCTCCCCTGGCTCCGCCATTTTCCAGGAATCAGGATCAATCAGCATTGCTGTTGTTCTTGTCAAGAGTTCATCATCTTGGAGACTGAGAGTCAAGTCTCTCTTCTCCAACCGGAAAATACCGTGTGGCTTCCCAGAATTCCCCAGAGAAAGCCATGACCACACAGAGGTTTCATTGGCTACTCCTTGGCTATCTCCAGATTAACAATCTAGACTCCACCCCTACATCCCAATCATGAAATTGACATCACAAACACATGATGGCCACACCTCTTCAATCTCACAAAACACATGCAATGGTGCCAGGACAACCACAGGCCAGTGGATTCAGAGTCTTTTGTATTCAGTAGTGGTAGAAACATAGCGCTGGCAGGACCTTCTCTCTGGTTTCTCAGGCACCTTAGCACTGGCAGGAGTCTTTATGTGGCTTTTCTGGCTTCAGAGGGCTGTTTCCATCAGGGTAAGCCTATGTCTCATGGGGAATCAACCTTGTGTCTTGTCAGTAGAACATCTCCAAGGGCCTGACTCATAAGTCCCTCACCTCAAAGGCAGAAATGCAGCCAGATTTTCCAGAATTCTCAGGAGAAATCCATGCCCACACCCAGGTCTCATTGGCTATCTCCAGATTGACAGGCTAGACTCCACCCCTATACTCCCAATCCTGAAACTGACACAAGATTAGTGACTGCAACAACCACTGTACCCCCAAGATTTCTGATAGGTAAAATGTGGGTGAGTATGATTAAAACAATTTATTTGTGCTCCAAAACAGGATAATTCTATTTCTGTGTAAGTGAAACTGAGGCCAAGTTTCTGGATCCTGCATCAGACTGGAGCATCTGTGATTTCTGTTCCCTTAGGAGAGAGAGCACTGATTGAATGTATATCCATTTTATATGGATGACTAGATCCACTGCTAGAAATAAACAGATGACCAAATGAACCTTTTTTATTTAGAGATTCCTATTACAGAAGTCATGTGTGGTGCGTAGGGCTAAACACTTGGCTGCTAACCCAAAGTTTGATGCACCGAGTCTAGCAAGAGGCACCACAGAAAGAAAGGCAGGTGGTCTCCTCCAGTAAAGCCCATCACTGAAAGCTCTGTGGAGCACAATTCTCCTCTGATACACCTCCAGGTGCCCAGAGTTGGAAATGGCTCCTTTGTAGCTGGTGTGGTGGTTTTATTTTACTTTATTTTATTCACAAGGATGTTCACCGCTGTTACCAAAGTCTACAGGAGTGGGAACGCCGTGTAGGAGGAAAAGAGAAGTTTGCAGATGTTCTCATATTTGAGGCTGGTAAGAGAGTAAAGCTAGAGATAGGCTAGCTTGAAGCTGAGGCATCCAGTGTAGATGGTTTGAAGAGCAGAGTTGACTTTCTCTGACTGGTCTTTAACTGAGAGTGGAAAGAAAGCTTAGGATCGCTCTTAGTCATTGAGCAGTCTGTGAGTGAAGATTCTCTTGTCATGTGCAGAGTTTGAACATTCACAGTTTCTCAGCTATAAAACAAGTGGCTGACCCCGCCCTTTCCCCCCATAAAGAGTTTTGAGAGAAAAGCAGTGATTGACTGTCACCGGGGGCAATACCTTATAAAAGCTCCTGTAGCTAGAGAAAAGGAAGAATTTCACTGAGCAGTCCTGATTGGGCTACCTTTTGTCAGCTGTTTTCAACCTGTAAGCTGAGACCCCTTGGGGCTTTCACAGGGTTCGCCTAAGACTGTTTGAAAACACATAAATATTTCATAATATGTAATTATATATTGTTTTGTGATTAATCACTATGTTTTAATTATGTTTAACTATATTCATTTGTAACAATGAAAATACTTCGCGCATCACAGATATTTACAGAAAATTCATATCAATAGCCACATTGCAGTTATGCAGTAGCAATAAAAATAATTCTATGGTTGGGAGGTCACCACAACATGAGGGATTGTATTAAAGGGTCACAGCATTAGAAAGGTTGAGAACCACTGCCTTATGCTGTTTATTGTTGGCATAATTGCTATTTACATTCCATCGTCATCAGTTGGCATATGAGACTAGGGCCTTCACTCCAGATGGAGGACTAGAGGATTGTCCCTGAAAAGCTGCCACAAGTGTCTGGAGTGGGGATTTCAAAAGTAGTGGATGAGGGGAATATAACAAAACACAATAACTGCTAGTCTAGATGAGCCTGTAAGCCGAAAATTCAAAACCTATGAACAAGAAAAACAATAAACACAATCAGTGACTGGGAAATGAATTCACTTGAAACAAACTGAAAATTACAGAGGAAGCCAATAATGACTTGTTCAGCATCTTTGCATCTTCCAAGGGGTAAGGAAAAGCAAAAGAAAGACGTGGAATTGTAAGAGATTATAAAAGGAGGCACCAGGGAGACAAGAATAGGTAGCTGCAAGAAAGCACCAATTAGAAAGTCTGTAAATGAAAATTATAGTCATTGAGACACGGGGAACAATATTTATATAAATACAAAATTTAAACCCCAAAGTCTTCAAGTTGTTAATTTAACCCAGGTGATTAAGAATATGGTCCCTTGAGTTTTCCATCTTTAGAATTTTCCAGTGTACTGAGAGGAGCCGCTTAAGGACTTCTAAGCTATAAGTTGTGTTTGTGAAATACTGGCTAGTATGATGATTATGTGATTCTGTGATTGGAAGAAATATAGGAGTATACTTTTGCTTATGATTTAAGTAAAACAAACCAGGAAATTGATTCAGGACTATTCCCTAAATAGTTATGTTCCCATTTTTACTTTCAGGTCTTTCACTATTTTAGCTATGTAGATTTTGGAACTGGCTGTAGATTTCTTCACAATCTGACATGGCTTATCCATCAGTGAAAATGCATTTAATTTGAAAGGGGGACTTAGAAGAAGAATTCCATAGAGAGTCTTCTCTGCCCTCATTTACTGACTTTCACTCATGATGTCCACACAGGAATGAATATGTGTTGGAAGAGGGAAGATGGTGGAAAGTTTGGGAGTAGTATTCCTCCATTTTGTAGGAAATAGTGACCAGCTTTCTAATAAAAATATAGCTGGACCCAAAGTCACTTAAAAAAAGGTCTATTTCTATGGTCTGCGCCACACCCTGCCCTACAAACACTGTAGGAAACACCCAAGACTGCAGAAGACCTGGAGGTTATTGAGACGGCAGTTTATTTAGTTGTATTAGTGCTGTACTCCTGACTTAAATGACCTATTTCAATTTATGGTGTTTGTGGTGCTGTTTTCTGTGTGTTGGTTTCTGGGGAGTGATACACCCCGAGGGCACGGTCACCAAATAAACCTGACATGCTGACTTCCAATTCTTCTGGCAAGAAAAGGAGCCCTGCGTTTTCTTTCTCAAGAGGTAGTAAGAATAAATCTTGGCAACTCCCTGGAGCCAGCTATACCACAGGTTCAAATTGCATCTGTGTCTCACAGGGGCTGGCTCTCTCCTCATATAGCTGCTGCTATCTGGAGGGCCTCTCTGCACCCTTGCTATTAGGGGTGTATGCAGGGGCTTAGCAAGGGAATTATCCAAATTGGGACTCAGATCTGTGGGCAGAAGTGGTCTCCAGCATCTTGGGCTTCCAGATATCATGAGAAGACCCTTGTGAAAACACAGAGGAACAGAATATCCTGGCCTCCTTCCCACTGTGGCACATCTCAGCACCAAAGAGGAAGATGAGGGTAGCAGTAAGTGCTCCACTTTTCAGGGAGGTCATCTAGAGCTTCAAGGGGAGCGCAGCAGGAGCATCTTTGGGTGGGGAGCATTGGTCACTGGGGTCGTGGGAGGTAGGGACTAGGGAGTGCCAATGCCTGGGCAGGGACATGTGGGTGACCACAACAGATCCCAGGCCCTGTGAGACCAGAGCTTAGGCTGAATCCCTTGAATTAATTCTCTCACCTGCACTTCCAGGGACCACACAGGAAACTGCCGCAAATGGAGATTGGAACTTGCTGGCAAGCTTAGAAATATGTACAACCAGTGTAGAAAGCAACATGATAATTCCTAAAACAACTGGCAACAGGAATGCCATGGGATTCATAAATACCATTCCTGGGCATATACCCTAAAGGAAAAGAAAGATCATGAACAGACCCATGTAATCTCTTGATCATTGCAGCTCAGTTCACAATAGCAAAAAGTAGAAAACAGTCCAAATTCATATCAGTAGAAGAAAGACTGTGATAACCTTGGTTATATTTATGCAAGGGAAATCTGTGCATCCCGAAAAAGCAGCGATGGAACACCTCCTGACATAATGGACTCTGGATATCATTGTACTGGATGAAGTTAACCGCAAGGATTGTATGAATCTGCACATGTAAGGATAAGCGCCAAGATGAAGGCCAGCGCATGCTTTCAGACCATATAATCATATGGGAAAGTAACACAGTGGAAAGCCTGACTAGGGCCCATGAACTACACACTGCCCTCTCTGCACGTCTATCTTGTAAACCACTTTGGCATAGGAGATCTCACTTCAATCTGCATCAGATTTTCAAGATGGGGAGAAAGAAAGATGACCATATAGTGGCTGCCATTTAAAGATGTGATGAGGCCTCCAGAGCAATACACATTCTTTCCAGAATGCTAAGTGATAGAGATGGGAAAATCAAGGCAAGAATGGTGATGGGGAGAAGGCAAGTGCAATTCGGTTAATAGAAAAAGGATGAGGAGCACCCTCCCAGCAAGGAAAAAATGACTAATAATGATGTTATGGAGTGATTATGCCCTAATAAGACATATTTGACCAAGTTTCTGTATGGCCCTTGGGGAGTTTGACCATGTTCCATAGAATATTGGGATAATGAACCCTGAGTTTTCAAGGCATTCAACATATTCCAAAAGTCATACCAGCAGGATGTGATGGATGTGATGTAGAAACCCCATTATGTGAACTAGGCTCTATCTGGAACAAACCTGTAGCAAAAGGACTTAAGATAAAAACTGCATGGATTATGAAAAAAGCCCCTCCCCCCAAAAAATCTATACCAAGAGTATTGAACTTCCTGTAATCTAAATAACATTTACTTACTACTTTAATGCTCTACTTGCTTTATTATGATATATATTAATCTGTCATTGAATATTACTCCAAGTTTTCTTGACCCCCAACTCCCATTGTGGTGTAAATAATGTCTAGTTAGGTTAATCTAATGGGTACACGATAGTAATCCACATATTAGGATTTGTAGTTCGACTGCACTTTTAAAATCTCTTCTCTATTGTGTTTTAAATACATTATGAAGTGCTAATTCAATGGTACTATACACAGAAGGACTTGTATGTTCCAGTGAGATGACTGATAATGTCCTGTAACTTGAAATAACAAAGATGACTAAGGTAAACCAGAGGGAGAAAGAAAATATAGATATAGGAACACATTTTGTGCTCCCATTTAATCCTATCTCCAAACTAAGTACAATTAGTACTTTCAATATGATCCTGCTGGATGAGTGCTCTCATAAAGGAAATACAGAAGATAAGAGTTCCAAAGTCAAGTGTGGTGAAGAAACTTGACGATGCCTTTGCTGTCAGAAAGAATAACATCTTGAATCATAGAAGCTTGTTTTCTCCAGAACAGGCAACTAAGTGATGTCAGCTAAGCCCAGAAGAGAAGCACAACAACATGACTAAGCCAAGGTTTGTAAATAATATGATCCAAATCTGAAGGAAGGAGTGGTATTAAAGCTTAAAATAGGAAAGTCTGGTTTGCAGAGGTCTAGGTATGACCGTGGAAGCCCAAAATGCATTAATAGGACCTACACATTGACTAAGCATGTGGAGATTTCCTTATGACTTTAATTCAAGGATAGGCATAGCTTGGTTATCAGAGAATATCAATATGTTATTCTGGATAGACTAGAGAAACAAATTCATGAAGACTCATGTGTATAAGAAAGAACTTTATATAACGAGTAATTGTATTTTAAGAAAACATCTGGCCCAGTCCAAATCAAGCCCATAAGTCCAACAAGAGTCTATATGCCTGAAACCAATCTATAAAGTCCTCTTCAGACTCACAAAACAAATGTAACGATGCCTAATACAGGAAGATCACAGAACAGTGGGTGGGAAGTCTAGTGGATCCAGGGGTGTTGTAAGCACCTCAGCTCTGCCAGTGGTATCCACATGGTTCCTCCAGCTCAGGGCACCACCATAGCTCCATCTCTCTTGTCTGCTGCAATGTCTCCCAGGGAGTGAGTGTGTGTCCCACCTCCAGAAAGATATTTAGATCCTTTCTGGACATCAAGCTGTGACCTGGTTGACAGGATAAATGCCACCCTTCACTCTTAAGCTTCAAATTTACAACCATTTATGCAATTAACACAATCAGAGAGATGATTGTAGTAGATTAGAATGAAAAATCAGACTTGAATTGTTAAAACCTTAAAACTTGACAAATTTGGAGTTTGATGTGGTTTTTAATATCTTCAGTTCTTTGGATTTTTATCCAAATGAGTTTATCTCTGTTTAATTTGTTGTTGTTGGTAGCCTTCTTGATTTTACGTAATGCATTTTCTGTAGTTTTGGGTCCAAGAAACCTAGTGTGGTAGTTACATAATTTATGTGAAGTTGATACATGAAAGTGCTTGCAGAGCCCCTGGAGACCTATTGGAGTTTGCCATATTTCCACTGACCTTGGATACACAGGACTTTCCACCCACCAGTCTGTGATCTTCCTGCATTCTCCATCATTGCATGTGGCTACGAATCTCAAGAGAGACTTATGGACTAGTATTGAACTTATGGACTAGAATGGGACTGGACTGGGATGTTTTTTTGATGTATACTTACTTTGTGATATAAAATTTGTTCTCAAACATATGAATATCATTGGATTTGTTCCTCAAGTCCAGTGGTTAGTAAACCATGGCTCACGAGCCACAAGTGATGCCTCTGCCCCTTGAATTTGGCTCTTCCAGGTGTGGGCTTGCATATACAGTGTGATTGCCTTTTTGTTGCCCATAGCAAAAATCAGCAGGAGGGCATGGTCTTTGAGCTATGGGAGACACAGTTCAGGCAGGGGATGGGATACCCGGTGCAGGGGAGGCTCACTCTTTTCATGCACGAGTAAGCCAGTGACAGTTTTCAGTCTTCATGAGCAGCAGTAACTTCTGCAAATCCCACACAGGTGAATCTGCTTTGAAGCTGCAAATCCTGACCTACACAGTAGGATCTAGAGAACTTTTGTTCAATTGAATTTAGACAGAGTTTTCATTATTTGGTGTTGATGGCATTATTTTAAAATGAAATGTTTTTATGGGTGCCCTGTTTGACATGGCTACAAAGAAACAGTAACGAAAAACAGAAGTTAAAACCATGAATTTAAAGTTGAATGCATCAAGACTTTTGTATTTATTCAAAACTTAATTTGTCTTCTGACATGTCTTATTTGTAAGGAAAAATTGGTGCATAACAAGAAATCAAATTGGGAGAACATTTTACAACATGTGTCATTTAGTAATAAATATTCTGTCGGTGATGCAAAGAAGAAAGTTGTTGAGGAAATTCATCAGAGTAAAAAAAATCAAGTTCTGCATTTAGTCACTGGATGCAATCTTCCAACAATGTTAATTTTGCAAGTTTTGTGGTTAGTCAAGAGATTGCTAAGAGACGAAAACCATATGAACATGGCAAATACATAAAATATTGTTTTATAAATGCATCAGAAGAGTTAGAGATTTTAAGAACAAATAAGATATTCTAAAAAAAAACTTATAGTTGCCATTGTCTCCTAAAACAGTGAAAGATAGAACAGTCAAAATGTCTTCCAATATAACCAATCAGCAAGTTGAAGGTCTTAAATTGGTTTCAGCTTTACCAAGAGCAGTTGACGGGTCTTGTAACATAAATGGCACAGTGCAAGTTTCACTTTTCATAAGATTTATTCCAACTACAGGTCCTAAATAATCCTAACTTTTAGGATTATCACCACTGAAAGGTCAAGCATGTGGAGAGGATATAGCAAATGCTGAAATTAAGTGCATTGAAAAACATCATATTCCACTCGATAAATGTGTCTCAATTTCACCAGATGGGGCAAAAAGTAAGACTGGCCTAAGAAATGGCTTGGTTGCTATTGTGAAAGAAAAAATTAACCATGAGGTACTTCTATTGCATCATGCATCAAGAAGCTCTTTGTGCGCAGACAATTCCAGAGGAAATTTGCAAAGCTATGGAATTGATGATAAAGATTATCAACTCCATTATAGTTACTTAAGGGACCAGATGTTAAGCAGGACACCATTGACTGGGGGAAAGGGTGTTTTTGATTAAAAATTTGGTCTATATGGAGCAACAAAAATTTTCATAGAATGCAGAAAAATATTGTAATGTGTTTACTTAATTTTAAAATTCCATGAAACATGGGACAAATTGTTAAAAAGCAGGATGTCTGGTCACCCTATAATTTAATCATCACCGATTTAAAATTTTTTTAGTTGAAATAGAGAAAGAGTACACAGATCTTCTGCTACATAACTTTCCAAGGAGATGCAAAGCCATTGCTCACATTTGTGTTTGTCAATCATTGTTCTGATTTGATTTTTATACATTATAAGGTACATTATAAGGAATTTAAGTTTGTCAATAAATAATATTGTTTAAAATATGTTATGAAGTTTTATTCAACATACCTATATTTTAGCAAAGACTTAAAATTTTAAGTAAAGTTTATTAAGTTAATTTTAGGAAATGTGGAAGGAAAGAAGATATAGTGTCCTGTGGGATTATAATAAGACCGTTCCCCTTGGTTGGTTAGTACTCTGTTTCCCCACACCCTAACTTGATGGCAAGAAGGGTGTAGGAAGCCTGGAAGGGCTTGATCGAGAGCAAAGTAATCAAGAGAAATTACTGAAACCCAAATGAAGGCTGAGCATAATAGTGAGACAAGAGGAAAGTAAAAGGAAATAGAAGAAGGACATAGAAGGCAAAGGGCATATATACAGGTCTGAATACATTCATGTACATATACAAATATATTTATATATGGAAATAGGGAAATAGATCTATGTGCATATATTTATAGGTTTAGTATTGAGGTAGCAGATGGACATTGCACCTCTACTCAAATATGCCCTCAATGCAAGAACACTTTATTCTATTGAACTGATATTCCATGATGCTCAACTTTCCAGTACGATCGCTGAAGACAAAGTGAATGCCCAAGCAAATGTGGTGAAGTAAGCTGATGGTTCTCATCTATCAAAACATAGAGCATCTGGGGTCTTGAAGGCTTGAAGTTAAACAAGCATCTAGCTGAGAAGCAACAAAGCCCACGTGTAACTGGCACACCAGCCTGTGTGATCATGAGGTAGCGATAGAATCAGGTATCAAGCATCAAAGAATAAAAAGTCATATCATTGTAAATGAGCAGAATGGGGACTCAAAGCCCAATGTGGTCATCCCAATACAGAAGGATCGCATGGAGAAGATGAGCCATTCATGGTGCAAGATAGCACTGATGAGACACATGCAATTTTCCTCTAGTTCTTTAGTGTTTCCACCCCCCAACATCATCCCACTATCATGATCCCAATTCTAGCTTACACACCTGACTAGACCAAAGGATGTACACTGATACAAATAAGAACAGGAAACACAGTGAATCCAGGAAAGATTAACCCTTCAGGACCAATATTGAGAGTTGCAATACCATGAGGATAAGGGAAAAGAGGGATAGAAAGGGAGTACTGATGGCATTGATCTACATATAACCCCATTTCTGAGGCGATGGGCAACAGAAAAGTGGGTAAAGGGAGACATCGGACAGTATAAGACATGACATAATAATAATAATAATTTATAACTTATCAAGGGTTCATGAATGAGGGGAAAAATGAGGAGCTGATACCAAAAACTCAACTGGAAAGAAAATGTTTTGAGAATGTGATGGCAACAAATGTACACATGTGCTTGACACGATGGATGGACGGGTTGTGAGAAGAGATGTATATGAACCACCATTAAATTGATTTATTAAAAAATGAACCTGCTTGCCTTCTCAAACCATGAGGCTGATATAAATGGGCAGTATAGAAATTAGATATCCCCAAATGAGGAGAGTGAGGCATGAAGAGGCTGACTTATAAACTTGAATGGGTTGGTGCAGATATTAGTAGTATTATAGGATTAAGTAGTAGGTGTTTATATAGCTTTGATACAGTTATTAGACATAAAATATTTTTGTTTAGTTCATTTATAGATTATTATGTCTAAATGGGACTGGCACAGTTTTGGTTTTATGTATTTTAATTTTATCCTGTTAGGTGCAAATATGATTTCATTATTGTTTTGTTTTAAAATTATACATTATTAAACAGTTGTGTAAAGGTGTCAAGTTGCCAAGAGATGATCTGTAGTAGTTACATATTTTTATGTGAACTTGATATATAAAAGAATAGGGGTGGCATTCAATCTGTCAAAAGGGTCATAATTTGATGGTGCCTCATTGGGGTCAGGCCTTCTTATAAAGGAGGTCCAGAGAACCTCCCTCTCTCTTTCTGCCTTGTCTTCATGGCTTGCTGACCTAGAGAGCTACTGGAACCCAGACATTTTTCAATGGACCTTGGATCCACAATACTTTGCATACACTGTCTTGTGATCTTCCTGAATTTTCATCATTGCATGTGACTGTGTGAGTCTGGAGAGGGACATATGGTCTAGTATTAGACTGGACTGGGATATTTTCTTAATACATAATTACATCTTGATATAAAACTCTTTCTGAAACTCATATGCGTCACTGGATTTGTTTCTCTAGCCAACCCATCCTACCAGGATGGCTGAATTTGTATATATATAATAACCAGAGTAAGGGTTCCAGGGTGATTATTGCAGGCAAAGTACAGGTGTAAAAGGGAACTATTATCAAGGAATATAAAAAGGAAGAAAATATTGCAAACTGATTGTGGTGGTGATTGTCAAACACTTCTTGATGTAAGTGAACTATTGAATGATTTGTCTGGATCACATCCTAATAAAATGATTTTTAAAGCGTATTGGATACAATAAATGTTTATTAGTTCATTTGACATGTTAATACAGGGGTTTTATTGAGGTATTATTTTGAAGTATAAATTGAACATCTTTCAAAATGCTGTGTGTGCTGACAATGAAGGCAGTGCGTCTAATTCACAGTATTTGTCCTGAGAAACAGTGCACATTTTTTCAAGTTCAAATAATCTTCAGCTGTTAGAGCATTGCCTTTGATTGGCCTATCCAAAGAGCTGAGTAGTTCTACCAATCAGTACTTCCATTTTTCTCAGATATTATCTTCATTTCTCTACATTTTATAAGCTGAAGACAGATGCCCATTTCCTTCTTTTATTATTCATGAACCATTGATAAAATTAGATCATTCTGAGATCTGCATTCTCCTCTATTTTTAGTGAACATTGCAGATTCAGTGGCTTCATGTCATGTAGCCGAGACTCCTGTTGCTTTATTATATAACTTCTGAAAGCTGCATTAATTCTTCACTATGCTACTGAAAAGGAGCTCTCTTAGAAGTGCCAGGTAAGGATTTGACTAACCACAAGTTTGAAAGTTCAAGCACACCAGTCATCTGCCGTAAAAGTTTGAGGCTATGCCTACATCTCCTTTGAGAATTCAGATGATTCTCAGCAAACAGGGAATGTTGATATTTCCCCAATGGGTGCACAGTGATTGTGAAAGGCACCAGAGGAACCCTGCAATAGGACCTCAGTCACATCAATGTAGAACTCAATTTCCTTGGAAAGAAAAAGACAAGGCTTTGCCTTGACATAATGGTTTTGGGGGACGGATAGAAAAGAACTGGCGGGGCTGAGCCCCAGTGACGTAGTGGTTGTGCGTGGGACTGCGACCCACTGGATGGAGGTTCGATTCCAGGTCCACGGAGCAAAGGCTGGGCCTCCTACTCCCACCACCTGAGGGCAGTGATGCCCCCCCAAAAAAAACAAACAAACAAAAAGAACTGGCTACAACCCACACTATCTGTAGTCAGGTACAGAATGTGGTCAAGGGTGTCACACTGGGCTTTGCATATCTCATTAGGTCTGTGCATGCCCACTTCTCCATTAACATGCTTGCTTATTCAGGAGAATGGGTCTCTTGTTGAAAACCCATAACTTTTTGGGTGAGAAGTACACCCAGAGGGTTCATTTGAGGGCAGTTGTTGCTTATTCCATTTCTTAAATCCAGAAAGATGAATTAATTATTTCAGAAAATAACAATGAGCTTAAATCAACTTCATTTTCTTTAGTTCAGGAAGCCATGACAGTTAAAAACAAGGATATATAACAATTTCTGGATGGTATCTATGTTTCTGACAAAGGAATAATTCAGCAGGCTGATGAGTAAGATCCAAGAGGTTTCCCGCTACTGTCTAAATTATTCCTTTAGATTTTTCAGTGATACTTTGAAGCAACAAATTTTGTCTCATGAAAAAGAGATTGCGGCTGTCTGATATCATAATGTAGTTATGAATCAGTATAGAATGGAAGGCATTGTGTACACAAAATTGTATGAGGAGACTTCATAAAGTTTGTGGAAATGTAAAGTAATTATATTTTTCCAAGATTTTCTTTTGAAGTTACCTCATAATTAATGAAAGCAAACATCACAGTATACATCTATCTTCTAGGTTCTACCCAGATAATTCAGGATGGTTTTTGTTGTTATAATTCTATGAGGTTGATTATGTGACCCAATGGACAACAGAAAGAAAAGCTGCCCTATCCTGTTCCATACTCCAAATTGTTCTTATATTTGAGCCCATTGTTGTAACCACTCTATCAATTTATCTTTTTGAAAGCCTTCTTCATTTTGATGTCCTTCTAATTTCCCAAGCATGCTATTATTCACCAGGGACTTCCCTCTCTTGACAGCATGTCCAGAATATGTGAGACTAAATCTCTCCAACCTAGCCCCTAAGGAACACACCGGCCATACTTCCTCTGAGAGAGGTACTTCAACTCAGAGATATGAAGGTGAATCCAATGCAGCAAAACTTTAGAACAAGGTAGAACTAGCCCTGTGAGTTTCCAGGACTTTAACTCTTTATAGGAGTAGGAAATTCCTTTTTTTTCCCTCTAAGGGTCCTTGGACATTTCAAACTGTCGACCAACTACTGTGCTACCAAGGCTCCTTTGAAGACAGATTGGTTTGCCCTTTTAGCTGTTCAGCATACTTTCAATATTCTTCTCCAGCACCACAAATCAGATGCATCCATTCTTCCTCAGTCTTCCTTATCCAATGTCCATTTTTTCACATGCATATGAGCCAATCGAACACATAGAAATCAAAACAGACAATAACCATGATTATGAGGTTTTATGAAGAAGTTATGAGATGGCTACAAGTCAAGATCAGAAAACATTACAGATACAATCCACTTGTCCACAGTACTGCCTCTTCTCAGCTATATCAGCTAGTAAACCTCTTTCTGATCTTCCTCCTTCTGGTCCTCAAACTCTAAGCCATATGACCTTTGGCCTCAACTGTGATCTTGTGTTCCAAAGCTCCTTTAACACTGATGCCTACCCAAAGGACATCTCATTCTGCAAGTCAGCTCTTTGGCACCGGAATTCTGTCTAGGTCCATCCTGTGACCTAGGACCCTGGTGCCTCTGCTGCTTTCACCACTTTAAGTAGGGAACTCTCAGCACTCTACTAAGCATTCCTTTTGCTTGATGGCCTTGGGATTTTCTTCCTTTTTGCTTCCGTGACGGCTCACTTTTTTGTCTAGTAGAATGGCAAAACTGTCAAATCCCATCTATGGATAGTTCCTATTCTCTATTTGTATCTTTCCATCTAATGACTCAATGGGCGTTACAAAGCTATGGATAAAAGACCCATGCTAAGTAATGCCACTTTACCACACTAGGGTTCCTGAGGCTAAACATTTTCATCGGAGCAGATAACCTCCTAGCTCTCCTGTGGCATGGCTGCTGAATTTGAACTGACAACTTTAACTTTAGTGCTACCTAGCTTATCAGAAGGCCAAATTTGGAGCCATTTGGTTACTGTTAGAAGGATATGAGAATTTAATTGAAAACGATTTGAATGAATGGAAGAAAGCTACTTCTGCAGACAAAAATATTCACCATGCATGAGATAATATTAATGCAGTGAAATGTACATGAATACCATTTTGCATGGAAATTCTGATATTTGAGTATGAAGAAGGAATCTTACAAGTCTCTAAGAAGAAAGCCAAGTAAGCTAAAGTTAGGGAAGGCTCAGGATGGCCTAGTATAGGAAACAGTGTTTGAACAAATAACTCAATCAAATAAGAAATAATTTAAAATGTAGGTTTAAGTCCAATTAATATGTAAATATGCTGTAAAACAATGCAAATATAATCTTGAAAGACAAAATAGATAATGGAAAAATAATGTAGTAATAATAAGAAACTGGGACAAAATTTCCAGATCATGACAACAAAAACTGGGGGGATGAGCTCTTGGGGGAAGTGGGGTATAAAAAAATGAGTGTGCTAATTTTCTCAACTTACCCAGGGGGAATCATTAGAAATGCTAAATCCATAATGTTTATAATTAGAGAAATGGAAATTTATTCATTTTGAATGCCTAACTAACTAAATTATAAACATGCTAACTACCCTCTAAATTAATTTTGGATGGAGAAAGGGCTGGTGAGAACTGTAAGAGACAACATACTATGAAAATTATTTGAAGGTTAAAAAAAAAGAATATGGAAGAACAGAAAACAGAAGATACTTTAAAATAAATATACATTATATATGTTCCCTAGTTAAGACATAATCAAACTGGATCAGTCTACAGATGAATAGTCCAAACAAAGTTAAAAAATAAAAGGAAAATTTTGTACATGATTCATTTAAGCGATTCCAATGAAAAAAAGCATGAAATCCCTATACTAATATCAGACATAATGGACTTATCTGACCAGTGTAAAACATCCTTTGTTCTTAAACAGCCATATCATCTTGACAAAACTTTATTAAGGTTCATGAAAACCCAAAGCTGACAGATTGAAATAATATATATCATGCACTTTTAATGATAAAATAGCATAAGAAATATAAGGGCAACAAAGTTTGAATGTACAGACAATCATAAATGATCTTATATAATCTTATATTTTAACCTAACTACAGCTGCTGTAATTGATTTTAACAATGATCTCTGTATGGTAGGAAAGCTGTTCATATACCTTGACTATGATCAGAGGGAATACACTATAGGCTTAATGGGGAACTTGCAAATGGGTTTTGGCCTTCCACTATCATCCAAAGTCTTCTACAAAATAGGTTGTTAAAATTGAATGAAAAACTGATATTCTGCTTTGTGAACCTGTATCTAATTGACCAAGAGATAAGCCTGAAGGGCCAACCCCATTACCAACTAACTGGGTAGTTTTCCCACCCTACCCCAATGCACTCATTTCAAAGGACAGCATTGAAGCTACAACTCAAGGAGAAGGATATTTCTGATCAGAGCACACAGGAACAAATGAAGGCAGAGGAAAAAAGAGTGAGGCACATCCTGACCCACCCAAATCCTGAGGACAGTATTTCTGCCCAGAGCAACCAATGCACAGAGAGGACCATAGGGCCAGCCCCACCAAAAGAGATGACATTCCTCACTGACCCATGGCACAATAAGGGACAATACTGGAGATACGTGACAGGAATTGTGCCCGCCCCGAACCCATCACACCAAAGCGAGACTCTGGGGGAGCATATAAAAAAGTCGCAAGGGTAGCAGAGCAATGAAATCCCCAGGGAACACCAGAAATAGACTGTGGGGCCAGGGCATGGCATTCTATCAGATTCAAATGGAAAACACTGGTAAAAGAAAACAAATAGAACATGTACTCTTTATCGACTTGTTTTTTTTTTTTGACATTGGTTTTTTGTTGTTGCAGTTATTGTTTTATTTTCTATTGTTGCTTTGTTCTCCTCATCTTGTATTTGTGGATATTGTTGTCTCTGCATATCTACTTGCATGAGATAAGCCGGATAAGCAAGCCCAAAGAGAGAACAAAAGGACGACAGTTTTGGGGGATAGTGAAGAGCGGGAGACAGGGTAAAGGAAGTGGGTTCTAACAAACCCAGGTACAAGGGAACAACAAGTGACTGAAAATCGAAGGTGAGGAAGGGTAATGTAACCAAGAAGAATTACTGAAACCCAAATGAAGACTATACATGATAGTGGGACAAGAGAAAAGTAAACGGAAATAGAGGAAAAAACTAGGAGGCAAAGCACATTTATATAAATCTAAACACAGGCTGTATATATGCAAATATATTTGTATATGATGGTGTGGAAATAGTTCTATGTTCATATATTTATAGGTGTAGTATTAAGAAAGTAGATGAACATTGGGCTTCTACTCAAGTACTCCCTCAACACAAGAACACTTTATTCTAATAATCCTGCACTCTGCACATCAGACAATGTAAAATGACAAAATAATGACAATTTGTAATTTGTTAAGGGTTCATGAGGAAGGGGGAATAGGAATGGAGGGGAAATATGGGGAGCTGGTACCAGGGGCCTAGGTGGAAGGAAGATGATTTGAGAAGGATGATGGCAACATATGTGCAAATGTGGTCTGCATACAATTGATGTATGTATTGATCGTGATAGGAGTTATACGAGCCCACAATAAAATGATTTATAAAAAATTGGCTAATTTTCCAAGGGCTCAATATAAAATAAGTGTTTAGAAAATAATGATGGTAACATATGTACAAATATGTTTGATACAAACGATGAATTGAATGTTATAAGAGTTGTAAGAGCCCCCAATAAAATAATCTTAGAATTAAAAAACAAAAACAAATTAGTTGATGAAAACTAGATTCTTACCTGCGGTTACTACATGTAGGTAAAAGTATAACTGTGCTCCATAGGACTTTTATGACTGTTCCCCTTTTCCTTGGGGATAGAACTCCCCACCTTGTAGTTAGCAGCTAAGTGCATTAATCCTTTGTACTACTCAAGGATTCCACAAATGAATAGGGAGTAAAACAGAAACCATGCTATAAAATGGCTATTGAAAACATCACAAGATGATTAATAGATGAATCAATACATCATTGTGTAGCTGTCAGGGTATAAGGAAGAATAGTTCAACGCATGAGTTGTCAAGGAGACAGAAACCAAAGTGTCATATGCCACTTCATTTCTAATACTGACTTAAATTACCATATATACTCGTGTACAAGCTGAGTTATTCAGTACATTTATTTCTTTTTTTCCCCAGTATATTTTAATGCATTTTGTGGTAAACATAGGTGGCTTGGCTGATATTCAGTTTGACTAGTACTCAACTATATACGGCAACACTAGGAAAATGCCTTTTTCTAACAGAGTATTAAAAATAATTTCTAATGAATAAAAATAAAGCTCCTTGAACAGGGAGCATCTTTTCCTACTATGTATTGAAGCACTATTTTTGCTAGTGGCTGTCCTCTAGGCTTGTATAGTACTTCTTAGATATTTCAAAAAGTTCTAAGAACTTTGTATGTGTTTCTTCCTTTAATCTTCATAGCAAACCCCTTAGCCAAGTAGCATAATTACACTTATTTCAAGGCATATTTATTAGGAAAGACAGAGAATCCCCCTCAAATGCATGACTGCCTCTGTTTTTTCTCAGAGCTCAAGCCCAGACAATAATATAGATACAAAGAGGGGTTGGGAGTGTGTACTTCAGAAAGAGAAGATAAACCTGGAAGTGGACATCGACGTGACTGCTAGTTCAGACAAAGCTGGCAGCCATGGACTTAATTGCACTGTCCTAAAGAAATGGGAGCTCCTTATAGACAATGGTCTGTTGGAGCAGCTAGAGTGGCTCAGCTCTAAATATCAGCATAAAACAGAGACATTAAGCATTATTGTGGCCCTAAAATGTATGCCATTGAGGGAAAGCATTGTAATATGGGTATAGGAACCCATTGCCTCTTTTTCAAATATAGAAGACTGCCCCACATTCTTGTTCACCCTAAGAAGTTGAGGGTTTCAGTAGAGAAAGAAAGGGACAGATAGCGACTCAAGAAGAGTTTTATTTTGCCTAAAAATAATTGGTCTGGTTTCCTTTATCAATCTGTGTCCAATTCAAGTACTTCCAGAGTATTGAAAACAGTGTTCTTACGGTAATTTGAAGTGTTCTGTTGAAAAATCCGGGCCAGCTGCCCATTATTCTGTCAGCTGTGGATCTTAGCTTTGAGAAGTAGAATACATATTGTGGTGGGGATGTTTCTTCAGATACTATCATATTGGTTCTGACTCATAGTGACCCTGAGCATAGCAGAAGGAAACACTGTGCCTGATTCTGCACCAACCTCACAGTTGGTATTTTGAGCCCATTGCTGCATCTATTGTTTAATCAATTTCATCCAAGGACTTTCTCCTTTTCAATGGCCTTCCATTTTACCAAGCATGATGTCCTTCTTTCTACAGGAATTGGTCTTTTCTGATAGATGTCTAAAGTACATGAGAGGAAGTCATACCATCCTTGCTTTGAAAAGAGTATTCTGGTGGTACTTCTTCCAAGACAAATATACTTGTTCTTCTGACAGGCTGTTATTTTAAATATTCTATAATTCAAATGCATCAATTTTTCTTCAGTCTCCTCTATTCTGTGTCCAACTTTCACATGTCTCTGAGGTGATTGAAAATACCATGACTTGAGTTAAGTGCTCTTAACCAGTCCTCAAAGTGACATCCTTGCTATTAAGAACTTTAAAGAGGTACTATTCTGTATATTTGCACAATGGAATATGCCATTTTATTTCTGGATTGTTGCTTCCATGAACATTAACTAGATCCAAGCAAGATTCCATTCTTGATAACTTCAACCTTTTCTCCATTTATCATAATGTTATCCATTGATTTATTTGTGTGGACAGCTTTCTTTTCTTTTTAACATACAAAACAATCCAGACTGCAGGCTGCAGTCCTTGATTTTCTGAAACAAGCACATCAAGTCCTCATTTTCATCAAGCCAGGATGTGCCATCTGCATGCCAAGGTTGTTAATAAGTGCTCTCCAAATTCCGATTCCACATCTTCTTCAGACAGTCCAGCTTCTCTGATCATTTGCTCAGCATACAGATTAAATAAGTATGGTATTTGACGCATGCCTTTTCAGATTTTTCTCCATGCTGTTTTTGTTTTGTTAGATGTTAGTGAGTTGGCTCGGACCTGTAGAGGCCATGTCTACTACAGAAGGAAACACTGCCTGGTCCTGCATCGTTCTTATACTTGCTTCTTTGCCTAGGCCCATTGTCGCAGGCATTGTGTCAGTTCCTCTCCTTGAGGGTCTTCCTCTTTATTGCTTCCAGTCTACCCATGATGATGTCCTTCTCAAGGACTGGTCTCCTGGCAAAATGTTCAGTGCATATAAAATTAAATCTAACCAACTTTGCCTCTACAGAGAACCCTGGCTATACTTCTTTCAAGAGAGATAATTTTGTCCTTTTAGCAGTTCATGGTACTTTCAATATTCTTGTCCATCCTCACAATTCAAATGCATCAGTTGTTTAGTCTTCTTTACTCAGTGTCAGACTTTCATTTTTTTTCTTTATTTCAATGTTTTTTAATCAATATCCAACTTTCACATTCAATCCATTCCGTATGCCCTTATGGTACTCAAACATCTGTTCCATGTAGAGGTTCCACATAACCACAATGAACAGTTCTGGAACACATTCTTCTCAATATCATCCACAGTTTGTTATTATCTATACAGTAAAATACCTTTGCAGAGTCAATAAAACATCTTTCTCATATTCTCTGCTTTCAGCAATGGTATCTTTTGTACCACATACTCTCCTGAACATGGCCTGAATTTCTGGCAGCTATTTGTCAATGTTCTGTTCGGGTGCAACTGTTGTTAAATGATCTTCAGCAAACCTTTACTTTCATGTAATATTAATGATATTGTTCAATAATTTCCACATCCTGTTGGGTCACCATTTTTTATGATGAATCCACTAAATGTAGACAACTTCCTGTCACTTGACCAGATAGGCTTCCAAATATCTTGGCAAAGATGAGTGAGTGTTTCCAGTGCTTGATCAGCTTGTGGAAATATTGCATCCATTCTTCGAGCCTTGTTTTTGATTAATGCCTTCAATGCAACTCAGACTTCTTGCTTCTTTAATAGTGGTTCTCTATCTGTGGGTCGCAGCCCCTTTGGGGGTCAAATGACCCTTTCACAGGGTCCATTGGATTCATAACAGTTGTAATATTACTGTTATGAAATAGTAACACAAGTAATTTTATGGTTGGGGTATCACCACAAGATGAGGAACTATAGTAAAGGGTCACCAGCATTAGGAGAGTTTAGAATCACTATTGTGTTCCGTTGGCTCTTCATCACAGGCTACCTCTTGAAAGGGCTGAATATTGAATTTTGGTAAAATAACTATTTTCCTTCCATATTGTGAGTAAAAACAAAAACCCAAACCAATTCACTGCCATCAAGCCAATTCCAAATTAAAGCCACCCTTTGGGCAAACTCACTGTGGATTTCTGAGACTCTAAATCTTTATTGGAGTAGAAAGCCCTCTCATTTTCCTGAGCAGGGAACGGCTGACCTTGTGGTCAACAGTTCAGTACATCACCCACTATATCAACAGTACTTCTTCCATATTGTGGCAGAGATATGACTTTCACATTGTCCTGTGGGAAGTGGTATTCTACCCTGCTTCCCAAGGTAGACCCATGCATTCTTTGTCTTCCTCATCCCAGTCCAATGCTGTTAAAGTCTCTGAACAGAACTGGTAATGGTTACTCAGCCTTGGTTTTTAGAGCAGTTACTTTATTTTTTTATGTTGTTTCTTCCTTGTTATTTTATTGACCAAAAGAGAATTATTGTTGTTGCTGTTAAGTGCCATTGAATCTATTCCAACCCATAGCGACCCTACACACAACTGAATGAAACACTGCCCAGTGCTGTGCCATTCTCACCATCATTTCTGTGATTGAGCCCATTGTTGCTGTGTCAATCCAACTTGTGGAAGGCCTGCCTTTTTTGCCCTCCCTCTACTTTACCAAACTTGGTGGCTTTTTCCAGAGACTTGTCTCTTGTCACAACATGTCCAAAGTACAGGAGATGAAGTCTCAATATCCTTGCCTCTAAGGAACACTCGGGTTGTACTTCTTCTAAGACAGATTGGCTTGTCTTTGTTAGCTATATATTATTTGAACTGAGCATGAATATTATTTCCTTATTCCTTGTTTATCACATGAACTTTTCCTGTAAAGGCATAATTTTCTAACAAAACAAGTGTACATGAACTCCATATTACTGCCCCCCGAAAAAGATGTATTGGGAATTTTCTATCATTATGGAATTGTTCATAATTCAAAAAGAAGAATGGGAATAAATGAGGTAATAATTTAGCTCAAAAAGCTTAAAAATAGCAACATCAAAAGTTACGGAAGGCAGGAATAGGCATATGAAGTGCTGAATAAATTTATTATATTAATATTCAGTAGACTGGTTGAAAGACTCTAAGAACTTTTGTGAAATAGACTATAAAAGCTCTACTAACACAAATCCCCCCACCTACCTCCAAAAGATTGAAAACAACTTTAAGAATTAATAAGATGTCAGATCTCTCCAAATTAACTACAAATTTTATGTAATTCCAATTAAAATTCAAACAGTGTTTTTTAGAACCCGGCATAATGATTTTTAAATCCTCCAGAAAAATATTCACGTGAAATTAGCCAATAAAATCCTAAAATTGAATACTAATAAATGATGACTTGTATTAGCAGATACTATTAAACAACTGAGTAATAAAGCTATCATTAATTTCGGTAATATGGCAAAACCAGGCAGAACACTCATCCAAAGAGAATAACAAATATAGAAAGACCCAAAATGAATGAAGGCTTCATAGGGAGGAAATGGACATTTTATATTGTTGTGATGGATTACTTAACAAATTATGTTGGGAAAACTCTCTATCCATTTGAAATAGTCACATTATTCCAGACTTAGCAAATCCCTTCAAGAGCTAGACAGATAATGTGTATGATTAAATACTTGAATTAAAAGGAGGGAAGGGAATGCATTAAAAATAATAGAAAGTTTGGAGAAATCTACCTACATGTGAACAGGTTGATCATATATTCATAGAATCTATGCAAGCATATATAACCAGAGTATGTAGGTTACTAGTCTTCAGAAGAACATTACTAGCAAGTTCCCTACAACTGTACAGTTAATTAGGACTATGAATCCAGCAAAACTAATACTCAAAGCAAGATGAGGAAAATATCAAAACTCATTTGCACAGTGAGGTTGGAGAGAGAAATCAGGGAAATATGAGAAATATAAATATGTATATTATAGAGATAATATAGTTATATGTTTAATAAGTGATAAGTAGAGATATATAGTGTTATTAAAACATCAAAACAGAATAACCATAGCTGGAAATCAAATCACTATGACACTAAAGTTAGACGTAGTCACACAATAAGTTGAAGTATACTTATCATTAAGCAATCTTCCATCAAAAAGAATCTCCCAACTCTATTGAACAGTAATAAGGCTCAGGGGATCCCTGGTGGTCTACTAGTTTTGCATTGCACTGTTAACTGCAAGGTGAGCAGATCAAACCTATCAGCTGCTCTGAGGGAGAAAATTCAGTTTTTCTATTCATATAAAGAACTATATTGTAAAAAAACCACAGGGGAGTTCTACCCTGTCCTGTGCTGTGAGTTGGAATGGACTTGATGGCCTTGAAGAACATTGAGCAAGCAGCATGTATCATAATGCAAATTTACTCTTTAATATGAATGAAACACCTACTAAATGTTTATTTCTGATGCTCATTGAATTCTTCTCCCATTCCTTCAGGAAGATATTCTTTTCAGTCATTCGACCCCTAACCAGTTCTTGTCGAGCCCTAGTCTTTACCCAAACATCAGACTGTTATAGCTACCTGACAAGTTGCCTGCTTTTCTTGTATTTTGTTCCAAATATAGTAGTTTGGTCCCTCAACTTGTCTTCACTCATGTTTTCCACCTTGTTGAGTGAAATTATTGCATTTATCAACTTACCAGGACCACAGAATCTGAAACTACCTTCATTTTAATCTCTACATTCAAGCTATCATTAAATCTATGAGATCTAACTTAAAACAGTATATCTTGAATAGCCAACTCTACCTTCTACCACTCTTTAATTATTCTAGTTCAAAACAGATTGACCATCTGTTTTGATAACAAATTTAGTAAGTTCCCAAGAGTTCAACAGAAATACTAGAAAAAAATCTAAATAGCCCATGAACTCATGACTCAGGGTAAACATTTAAAGTAATCTAATGCATTTTTGTTCTTCATGTCATAAATATTTGCCACATATGTGTAAGTAGAAATATGTAAGCATGCATGAAGGGCTTCAAAAAGTTTGTGCATAAATTCTACTATCTTTTAATTCAATTTTTCATGAATATTTAAATCCCCTCTAATTGTATAAGAAACTTCAAAAAGTTTCTTGGAAAATGAAATCGGAAGATAATGGAATATTCCTAAGAAATTTTTGAATCTACCACTTACATATGCACTGCAAAAATTTTTTCTCCTCAAACTTGAAATATTGGCTCTCACCTTAGTATTTTGAACAATTTAAAATCTATTGAATATCTTCATTACGAGCATAATAAGTACATATATATATTAAACTTTCATTAGTACTTATCAGCTAAAACCGTCTTTTCTTTGTTGAAGTAATTGAAATATTCCCATCCCCAGTTCTTCAGCATTTATCTCCCAAGGGTAAAAGCATAATCCTTTACAACCACAGAAGATTATCACATCCTAGGAATTTACCATCCACGTGCAAAAATTACAACTGCATAATCCTTATTGAAGTTTCCCCATTTGTTTCTAAATTTTCTTTAAAGATTTTTTTTATCTTTTGGTCTAGAACCTGAAATCTATATACATTGCATAGAATTGTTACATCTCTTTAGTTTTCTTACTTATAAGGCAGTTTACGCCTTTTTTTGTCTGCCATGATGCTGACATTTTTTTTGAAGTCTAGTCCAGTTATAGTGAAGAATGTACATAATATGAGCTCACCTGAGATACTCAATGTTTATTGTGCCAACACCTGTGGGATCAATTGAAGTGCAAAGAAATAAATGGCTTGATAGGCCTCTCCTTTCCAATTCTTAGGTCTCTTGCTTTCTGTGGGTAGGAACAAGCTTGCAAGGCTCACTTCCAGCAAGACATCCCTGAGAAGAAGACACATGGACCTAACCCGATGAGATGCTTGCATGCTCACTGATTCAGCTTTCCTCCTGCAATAGGCGTCACTTTGTGTCTTGTGAGATGGAGGAGGACTTTGTGGATTGGTATCGGACATATGTTAATGTTGGACTTGGCATCATTGGGTTGGGATGTTTTCTTGATGAGCAATTACTCTTTATATAAAACACTCTTTTAAAATATGAGTTTCTTTGGATTTGTTTCTCTAATGTACCCAGACTAACACATCATCAGATTATTTCCCCATGGAATACAAGTTAACCACTTTTGCAAGAGCACTAAGTAACATAAACTTCCCATTACATTGGACCATATCACATTACAATGTGAATTCCTAGCATGTTTTTCAAATCATCTTTCTTGTTTACCAACTGTGTGCTGTTTGGGGCTATGGAAATTAGTGACTCAGTACTGGATCACAGTACTTCAGTGCTTATTTTATTCCATTCCTGCTTCTCCCAGTTCACCTAATTGCCTTACCCTTAATACAAAGAGCACATAACACATATACTGCAGACTTTTAGATTAGACAGGAACCTCCATCCAAAAGAATTACCTATGCCTTCTCTCCTATTTGTCTACTTCATGCTTAATCTCTGCTCTCCTTTCCATGCGTCTTAGATCTCCTTTCATTTTAATTCATTGGAAGTAACCTCCAAACATTTCTGGTTCTCCCGGGTTAGGGATAAACTGAGCTATCTCCTGGGTCCCGTGATTTGGTTAGGACTATTTGCCCTCATCTGAGCAGTGAATCATGAGAACTAGTACAAGATTCTGAAAATCTTTCTTTTCCATCTAGGAAGGCATCTGGCATCATTTCACATGGTGGCTGCTCAGTGAACCTATATGAGTGACCGAAATGTACAGATAATCTAGCACACACGAACTATGACCTGTACATTTAAAATAAATATTTGTTGTTTGAAGCCATGGAGACTTTGTGGGTTGATTTTAGTTCATTGTAACAAAGTATAACCTGACTGATAAAATTGGCAACAGCTATATAATTGGTCAAAATAATTGATCACTGTGCTGTCATATCCGTTGATATAGATAATAGGTTGCTTTTTAACTAAAATTTTCAAAACATCAGTTTAGCCCATCCAATCAACCCAGTATGTTGATCACTCTATCTAGTGTGACATTAAAATGTGAATCGAATAATTTGAAGACTCTTTTATATGTTACTACTTACTGATTTAAGATTCTTGTTCTTGTCTTACACAAGAGGATGACAGGTTGATAGGAAAAAAGATTGGTTCTTCATAAAGTATCATTAATCATCTCTGAAAGGATTTTTCACAGACACGCTGATTTATTTTTGGATGACTTCTTTTTATGCCCCCTCCCCCACATTTGCCCCACGAAAGAATATGAACCCAACTAGCCTGTCCATTCCTTGCTAAATTTGTCAGAAAGTGGCACCTGGCTCAATTAATTCATTCTTGCCTCTATTCACTATGACTTGACCATGTAGCAAATTTTCACTGTCATTATGAGATTCTTTTGTTCTCGGTTGAATGAAAGATAATTTGCAATTAACTTGACAGTTACAAATGAATGTGTTCTCTTTTGTTTTGTCGGAGAGGTCTGCATAAACACTGCTTTTCAGCAATGTCTTCAGTGGGGAAAAAGGAACATAGCCACTGAAATTAATGTGCCAAGAGGGATTGAAAACTTGCCATTATCTAGTTGGCACTGCAAAGAGACCCAGCTAGAATCAGGCCAAAGCAACACTCTTTTGTATGTATCTTCCTGTGATGATTTGTTTGGTTGTGTGAAAGAGGCTAAGGACTGTAGCTACTATTTGGTTTAATGTGCTTCAAAGTAAGCAATATATAGTGACTGTGACAGATTGTGCATAAGACTTCTTTAAGATGTTGAAATTCAAATGTATTGGTTTGAAGTCCAGGGTGCACCTGACCCATGCCACAATATTTGCAGTGGTTTCCTATGCATGTGAAAGTTAGACATTGACTAAGGAAGACCAGAGAAGAATGGATGTATTTGAAATATAATGTTATTGAAGATTCTTCAAAGTACCATGGACTATCAAAAGAATCAACAAATCTGTCTTGGAAGAAGTACAACCAGAATGCTTCTTAGAGTCAAAGATAGAGAGACTTATTCTCATGTGCTTTGTACATGTTGTCAGAAGGGTCAGTGCCTGGAGGATATCTCACTTACTAAGCCAGTGAGGCAGTTAAAAAGAGGAAGACCCTGAGCAAGATCATTGACACAGTGCTACAGTGATGGACTCCAAACAAAAGCAATTTTTAGGATGATATAGGGCCAGACAGTGTTTCATACTGTTACACAGTGGGAACTGACTGAACTTGCCAAGAAAAAAACAACAGCCACATGGAAGTCTGTGGAAGAAATGTCTGGTCATCTGCTTCTGGAAACTAGTCAATGAAAACACTGTAGATCACAACGATGTGATCTGTAATCCACCACAGGCATGACTTGGGACCAGGCAGTCTGTGAAGTTGAGGTGGCGGGGGTGGGGGTGCTGTGGGGAGGGTTGACTCAACAGTCACCGACAGCAGCATGGAAGATCGCCTCTTCTGAAAATGGCCACAGCAATGGTTTGCTCATGAACCAAACATTGCCACTTCTCCTTCAGGAATTGCAGACTATGTTTCTTCCCCTTCAAACTGGTTGGTGTCTTGTGATTGCTGTATCTAATAAAATGTGGTCAAAGTGGCACTCTGGGAGGTCTGACTGAGTTAGAAAACATGACCAAACTCATGCCAAGGGGATCACCTTCCTCTTGCTCTCTTCTTCTCTCTCTCTTTCTGCTCAGCTTTTAATTGTGAGGAAGCAAACATCACTTGAAGAAACAACCTGGAGGTGTTCCAGCTGACAGCTCCTACACTGGTTCTCAGCCAATAGTCAGTATCAACCAACAGGCACAAATGTGAGGAAGTCTTCAGGGCAAATCTCAACCGTGTGAGAGATTCCACATAGATGAGTACAGCTAATTTGCATAATTCTGAGAGATCATAATAGTAATTGCTCTTTTTTGACATCCAGTTTGAGGGTTTTTTCTTCTTTGTTCAGTTCAACAGATAACTGAAACAAAGACCAAGAGGTAAAGTGATTTATGATCATATAGCAAGCAAGTTCCCAAACCTGTATGCTTTCTGGACATTTTGTAATTGTATACCTTTCAATACTTATACCTATAACCCAGGCTTTTGACAACTGAAACCATAGGTGCCCATAGGAAATGCACATGAATGTTCATGACTTTGATCCATAGATTATAAAGGAGTTTAGTATTTGAAAAACATTGTTAAGATCCTGCTGTAATTTGTGTTATGTTCTGTTATGTTATTCTATTCATTGTTGTTGGGTATGTAGAGGACGGAAGTAAGTCTTTTTTTTTCATGTGATAGTCCTAGAAGATCACATAAGAGAACACAAAGGAGAACAAAGAAACAATATGTGAACCAGATGTGTGTATGGCTATAGCCCTAATTAGCTCTAAGATCTCAAATAAAAATATTAATTTTTACCAACGAAGAATCTGAAATCTGAAGCAATTGAATTGAGTTGCCTAAGGTTAGTTTTTCTAAATGCAAATCCACTGTCTTTGCCACTGTATTATGTTGTCCTCTTTGTGATATTGTCCTCTTTGTGAAAGGTTCTTGTGGTGGTTAAATAGTTTTATATCATCTTGAAGATATATGAAAGTGTAGGGGTGGTATCCAATCTGTCATCACACAGCTGAATGGTGTCTCCTTGTGGTAGTGGCCTTTGCATAAGGAGGGCTTTCAGAAAAGTCCTTCCTCTCTCTGCCGTCAATTTCCTGCTTGCAGGCTTCCTGGAGACCTGCTGGAGCTTGCCACGTTTATGCCGATCTTGGATCCACAGGACTTTGCACCTGCAGGCCTGTGATCTTCTTGCAGTCTACACATTTATGTGACTTTCTGAGTCTGAAGAGGGTCTTATGGACTAGGCTGGGATTTTTTTCTTGAGATATAATTATTTCTTAATATAAATCTCTTTTTATAGTTAACTTTTTATAGTTAACCTGACATAACATGGTTGTTGTTTCTAGTGAGGAGAGGCAAATGGAATACAAAAAATTATTTATCAATTATCGCTTGTAATTAGCTGTTGTCACTAGGATCTTGATTCATAACATTCCCTCATATACAATGGAACAAATGTTGTGATCCATCGAGTTTCACTGACTGATGTTTAACAGTATAGCTCTAGGTCTTTCATGAATTGCTTACTATAGTGTAAATAAAGGCTTATTCATTTAAGTAATATAATCCTTACAAGGACCCCTTGGAGATAGTCTTGGTTTCACTAAATCATGGAACAGCTAGTAAACTGAGCTGTTTAAAGTTAGTTCAAGGTTCCAGCCAACATGTACAAGAAGTAACCTTTGATTTATACTTAGACCACTGTGAACCTATTTACTCTATCATTAAATCATTGTACAAAATTCTCATTTAAATCCACATTATTTTCCTTCTGCTTATGAAAAATGTCAGCATCTCTTTAATTTTTGTATAATTTCTTAGTTTTGACATTTCCTCCTTTTCTCTTTCCCTAAACTTAAATTAATTTTAGCATTCTTTGCTTTGTGTAGTTCTGTTCTGTAATTAAAAATACATCTTAAGTGTCATGTCTTTCCAAAAATCATGGAAAGTTACTTCGTTTGATGTTTCTGAAAAGACAAAAACTTAACTGAAAGGTACATTTAATCCATCTTGTTGCTCTGAATCCTTTACCTCCAGCCCTTCTGTTTGACTTTGCAGGAAGACCTTAGCTGCAAGCACTAAAAGGGAAAGTTTCCCTCTGAGGCCTACTGCTCAGGGCCTTCAGATCTTCAGAGCAGAGAGTCAGTCTGTCAGCTCCCAAACAGAACTGATTTGAGAAGTGGGCTGGGCTATGAATTATGCTACAAATTCTCCAGTCAGAACTAGCCGGACACTCTGCAGCATGGACATTCCAGATGCTGATTTTCATTCTGCTCTTTGCCTTTCTTTAGGGGAGGAGAGCTGCCGTTTGACATCAAAGACCATCCAGAGCATAGCTTTTAAATATAATCATCACTATTAATAAAATTGCTTTATGAAACTTGAGAAAAGTCTTATGGAAACTTGACTCCTTCCTTCTTCGTATGTTAAGCTGGGTTGTCTAGAGAAACAAATCCAGTGATACTCATCTATGAATGAAAAAGAGCTTTGTATTAAAATAATGAGATATTAAGAAAGGGTCATAGCCCAGTGCAACTCATATCCATAAGTGAGATACTAGTCCATAAGTCTCTCTTCAGACTCACATCGCCACGTGCAAAGGCACAAAAGACAGGTAGATCACAGGCCAGTGGGTGCAGAGTCATGTGAATGTAAGTTTGATAGAAACATTACAGGACACCGGCTTCTCTCGGGCTCCGTGGCAAAGTTCCAGCAAACAGGAAGGCAAAGAGCAGAGACAGTAGTTCTCAGTGTCTCACACTCTAATACCCGAGGACTTAGGACATCGAGGAGTGTCTCATTGACACAAAATCACCCAACTACAATATTCTACTTAAGACATTGTATGGCTAGAGCTCTCGGACAGGTGAAACATAAAATGAAAATATAAGGGAAATATTATTGCAAGGCTATAGCTTAAAGAGAAAAGAGGCTTTGAAGTCAGATCTGGTTTTGAAGTCACTATGTATTTGTGTGTATATATGCAGATGGGCTACCGTTTATTTACTTGTTTCTATTTTATCGTGGAGACGATGCACAGGCAAACATACATGAACTTCACACTTTCTCCCTGTATTTGAATGGCATTGATGAAATTCGTTGAGCAGTTCCTCCTTCCCAACCCAAACTCACTGCCCATTAAGATCCCTGTGTAATCTTTCCAGTTGTTGTTGTCACTTTGATCCAGTATAACCCATTGTGAATGTAGGAGATCAGAGGCTGTACATCTTTATAGGAACACACTATCTCACCTTTGTCCTCAGAAGCCACCAGTAGGCTTCAGCTGCCATCCACGGTGGCTAGCAGTGCAAAGCTCATCTGACAACAGCACCAACGTCCTTGATCTCACAGTTCTCAAAGAGCCGAGTGCTCAAGGCCGATAGAATTCATTAGTGAGCTAGACACCTACTCAGCTCTAAGAAGACTCCATATTATGTGTTTGCTCTGAAACTCTACAGCCTGTCACAGGGCACTATATTTCTGGGTCGGTGGTAGTTGGTTCAACCTCCTTGAAACCCAGCCTCCTACTCTATCATGTAAAGTGGTAAGGCATACATTATGGGGCTTTGATTGAATTGACAACAGCTTGTGCTTTTAACATTTTGAACTAAATTTAGTATCTAAGAGGCACTCAATAATTTCCACAGACTAATGCCACTACAAAAAGTTAGATTCAAAAAAGCTGATTTTTTTATATAGTGACGGTAGCTGGGAACTGGAATTCCTTCAGTGGATAGACCGACCATGGGGGTGTGTGCCGTGTAGGAGGGAGAGGTCCAACCTGTGGAGGAAAACATGAAGAGGGATGCCTCAAGGAAATACTTGCAAATTCAACTGTCATACTAACTACACAAAGAAAAGGTAGTTTAAATGCATCTTAATGTCCACCAGTCCACAGCTATCCACCTGGATGACAGTAAGATTAGATAGACAATGTTCTACATCTCTCTTCATTTTACTCTTGGCCCTTAGTTGGTGCCAATTCCTAGTGACCCTGCCGGGTGAGACTGTACCTCTTTATGAGAGTAGACAACCTCATCTTTCTCCCCGCGAGCACCTGGGGATTTGGAAACCCTAGCCTTGCAGTTAGCAGCTCAACTCATAGGACCTTACACCAGGGCTCCTTTACTTCACCTAGACAGTATGTTTACTATGATGTCTATGTGCCTTCTTCCTGATTCAATATCTAGTCAATTTATTTCAAGTAACATTCTAGGCTCTTGTTGGAAACACATGGACACATTATATTAAATATGTTATAATACAGAGCTTAGCATATAGTTAAATACAAAAAGACAAAAACATTTATTAGAAATTACGTTAAAATGTAGAATTTGGGGATTAAATGGAAACTGCCTTTGCAGTTGCGTATTAAAGATGCAGCCCTCCACGTGTACTTTAGGGGAAGTATCAAAAATCAAAACAGAACTCACAGTCATGGAGTTGCCGCCAACTCATAATGACTCTACAGGACAGGTAGCACTGCTCCTGTGAGTTTGCAAGACTGCAAATGTTTACAGAAGTAGAAGCCCTTGTCTCTCTCCTCTGCAGCAACTGGTGGTTTCGAAGTGCCAACCTTCTGTATAACTAGTAGTACTAACTAACTCATAATAACTAACTAACTAATAACCACTACAACAGAGGGCTTCTATGAGAAATATACAGGAATTATTTTTCAAAACTAAGGATTTAATTATTTTTTACAAAATATCACTATCACCTTCAAAGTACTCTCCATTAAACAAAATATATCTGTCAAATCTGTGATTCCATTCTTGGAGACATTTTTTCAAACTCATCTGTTTGGATGGCTGACAGCACTTCCCTCAGTTTTTTACTTTACCTCTTCTACATCATACAATCATTGTCCTTTCATATCCCTCTTATTTCAAGAAAACAGAAATAAGTTGTGCGGACCAAGGCCAGGTGAATCAGGGGCATGGGACGAGAGAGGCATGCAGGGTTCTTTTTTGCTGAAAAGTGGTACATCGAGGTGGCGTCGTGAGTAAGTCTTTATTGTGGTGGCTAAAATTAGGCTTTTTTGTTTACACACTGTTAAGCAATCTTTTTAGAACCTCTAAATAGAAAGCTTGATTAACTGTCTGACCTGATGAAGCGGGCTCCAATTGCACTTTGAGTCAACATTTTCATCAGTTTGGGAAGTTAATGGATGTCCAGAACAAGACTTGTCATCGAATGACATTTCACCTTTTTTGAAAGAAGAAAGCCAGTTGTACACTCGAGTCTTTCCCATAGTGGTGTTCTTGTAAGCTGTGTTTAACATCACATCAGTTTCTGTATCACTTTCCCAAGCAGGAATCACAATTTTTGCAGCTGCATGCTGTTCTCGTAAATCAGCCATCCCCCTCAAATAAATAAATAAAAGATGGGGGGGGGGGTATGTGACTTGAGTGAAACTGCTTTTATGAAAAAATTTCACTGTGACTAGAGAGAACCTTTCCTGGCGACACCACTGGATGCACTTACTCAGAGCGAGTTGCTAGATGATTTCCTACTTGGAGAAATGCATACTAGAAAGCTCTTCTCAGTGGAGCTGTTTTTCTTTTTTTTTGGTGGGGGTATCCACTTGAAGATAGATTTATTACACAAGTAGACACAAGATATGTGATCCAGAAACTACAGGAGGGAAAGAGACTACACATTCTTTATTAGGCAAAATGCCTTTAGGAACTGTCCCATCTGATAATATAGTATTATGACATCTCGCACTATGGTCCAGAGGACACTTCTGAGGTAACTTGTCATGTATCCCAGGTCTTTGGTTTGGGTGAAGACTCAAAATTTTTCACTTAAATTCAACACACTGACATATTAAAGTATTTGAGTAGGAAAACAATTATTCTAGTCTCAGAAAATTACCTGATGAAATAGGATGGGCATTCATGACTTATTTTTTGGGGGGAGACATCACTGTCCTCTAGTTGGAGTGGGGGGCCCAGTCTTGCTCCTGGAGAGCTGCTGCTGGATTCGAACCACCAAGTCAGTGAGCCGCAGTCCCACACTCAACAGCTACACCACTGGGGCTCAGCCCCTCATGACTTTTAAAGAAGGTAAAATACATTTAGCAAACTAGTAACACACTGTCTACACTTAGAAAAGGATAGCTACACAAAACAAAATATATTCAGCATCTCAGCATTAAAACAAAACACAAAATATCACAGCTGGGCAACAAGCAAAATCATGATAAACAGAGAAAAGTTTGAAGTTGTCAAGGATTTCATATTACTTGTATCCATAGTTAATGGCCATTGGAAGCAGCAGTCCAGAAATCAAAATCCATAATGCATTGGGCAAATCTGCTATATTAGAGCTTTTGAAAGTGTTAAAAAGGAATGATGTTATAACCTAAACCAGGATATTTTCAATGGTCTCATATGCATGTGAAAGCTGAACAACAAAGAAGGAAGAACAAAGAAGAATTGATGTGTTGTTATGATGATGTGTGCATAGAATATGGAATATGTCATGGACTGTTAGCAGAATGAATAAATCTCTCCCAGAGGAAGTACAACCAGAATGCTCCTTAGATGTGAAAATAGACTTGTCTCTAGTACTTTGGATGTGATATCAGGAGTGACCAGTTCCTGGAGAAGAACAGCATGCTTGAGGGTAGTGAAAAAGAGGTAGAGGGTCAGGGAAAAAGAGGACACCCTTAAGCTAGATGGAACGACACAGTGGGTGCAAACAGAGGCTCAAGCACAGCAATTTTTAGAAGCAAGGTATAGGAGCAGGCAGGGTTTCATTTTTTTTCTGTTGTATACAATGCGGTGCTGGCAGTTCCTTTTCATAACACCCACATTGTATTGGAGGCCAACTGTTTGAGGACACGTGCATAAATGAGATCTCTTATGTACTTTTAACATGAAGATAAAGTGGCATATCACCACTTTGAGTGGTGATGTGCCACTGACTAGTAAAGTGGAAGATGTATATGCCATATGACTCAACAGTTCTAATTCTCAGCACAGAGAATCTGAGAATTTATTATGCTTAAAGTAGTATTCTGAGCGTTTTTCATTAACTGCCTCACTTATCTTTCATAATGCGTACATAATGTGTACATGCAAAAGGCAGCATTGGTGTCCCCACCTTACAGTTTGCAAGTCTAGAAAGAGAGTGATTAAATGATTTGTCCAAGGATGCATAGCTAAGATGACAAAGTGCTTGTATTAAAACCCAGGCAGTGCAGCTACAGAGTCTACATTTGTAGCAAGAATTAATCTTATTTTTTTCATGAAATAAGATTCAATTCAACAATGTGATTAATAGCAAAATAATGTTAATAGTAATTGTAATTTTTAGTAAAAAACCTCGAGGTCGCTGTGACTGAGTGAATTCCAACTCACAGGAACAATGTAGGAGATAGTAGAATGGTCCCTGTAGGTTTCCAAGGATAGGGATCTTTACAAGAGGAGGAAGCCTCATCTTTCTCCCGCAGGGCTCCTGGCACATTTTACTTGCTGCCCTTGTGGCTAGCAGTCCAACTTCATAGGAGTAAACTTCTATTAGCACCAGAATGATTCTGTTCTAGTCTCCTTTAGTACAGAAATGGTTGGATAAGTTGTGAGTAGTCAGATAATAGAATGTCTTCTAGCAGTTGAGGACTGGTGTGCCTGACCCACATTCATGTGAAAACTGGCCAAAGAAGAAGAAATATCAAGACTGAAAAATCTATGCATTTGAATTATGGTGCAGGTGAAGAACATTGAATGTACCTGGGCGACTAGAAGAAGAACCAACTCTATCTTGGAAGAAGTTCAGCTAGAATCCTCCATAGAAACAAGGATGAGGAGACATCTTCTCGTGTACTTTGGACCTGTAATAAGGAGAGGCTAGTCCCTGCAAAGGATATTGGGCTTGGTGCAGCAGCAGATCAGTGAAAAAAAGGAAAACTCACTGGGAGATAGACTGACACAGCGACTGCAACACTGGGCTCAAACACAAGAACAGTAGTGAGGATGATGCAGGACCTGGCAGTTTTCCTTGTATTGTATGTGGGGTCTTTGTGTGTCTGAACTGACTTGAAGGCATGTAACAGTAAGCAGCAGCAAGAGCAGCAGCAACAACAACGGCAATTAAAATAAGTATACTGTAGATTAACAGTCATCAAACATATCTCACAACCTTCAATTAAGTTAAACAATAGAACTATCGATGGATGTATGCTTTTTATTTCATTTCTAAAGTATATAATAATGTATGGTTATATTTAACAAAATCGAAATTTGTGATCTGCAGGGTAGTATGTTAATTTTAAATTAATGATCACTTTCTGGAAAAGGAGTTTGATGGGTGATATTAGGAGATGAAGGATAAAAATACAAGGGATTTCCAATATGCTTTTAAAATTTCTTTAAATATTTGAGGCAAATATAGTTACATGTAAAATTTTCATTTTAGGTGATAGATACTTAGGCTGTATGTTATTATTAAGATTGTTTATTATGCTTTAAATGTTTTAGAATACAATACAGCTTATTTACTCTGCAGAAATATTGCCATCTGAGATAAAGAACAATAACTTGAAAGTTTAATATTTATGGATTAAGGACTTACTCCATTCCCATACCAATGACATCAGAGTTGTATTGCATGAAATATTAAAATTAATGAATTTAAGCAACGTAGATCTGCTCCAGTGACTTGGAAGTGGAAGCAAGGCATGCTTTTATGTGAGTAAAAGGTTTAAATTCATTTGACTGTCAAGCAGACAAAAGGTCATACACCTTGACAATCTCAGCAGTTTGGGGAGAAAGCTGCATTTAAATTTAAAAAGGCAAGCAAAACAGACTACTACACTTGCACTGTTCCCATTAGAATTGCAAGATACGAATCAGCAGGAAAGAGTGCTACCCGGGCTACTTCCAAGTCTATGCCTAATTGTGTGAAAATTCCTCATATTTTGCCCTCTCCATATATTTTAGAATAAGGATACCTTGATCTGTTGAGAGTTTTGTATGAGGAGGTTAACTTGTGGTTCTTTTTCAATGTTTCGATGTTCACGTGAAGACAATGAAATGTTGTGTTTCTACATAGTAAGGAAAAACACATGCCTTGGAAGTAATGCCTTGTAAATAAGAACATAATTCAGATTGGGCTTCTATTAGTTATTAATTAGGTGACCTTATTGCAGTGGCTCACCTCATCTAGGTCTCCAACTTGTCACAGAAAAGGATGGTGTCTGAGGATCAGCCTCTCCTTGCTTTGCTCATGCTGGAAATCAAGGTAAACATGATTCTACCATACAACATAAAAGCCCATGACCCATGCTTGTTTTGCCAGATAAACACACACATATATATATACTTATATACATATACACACATATATACACACATATATAATATATATTCATCTTGTGGCTAAAGTTAAGTAGCAGAGGGGAAAAGAGCAAGGAAAGGTCCATATGGCAGCTTCATAATGAGCAAATATTCTTTATGATGCCAAAAAAAAAAAAGCATGTGCAGGGTTTCAGCTTTCAACCCTTCTTTTCCCAGTGACTACATTCCATAGTTTGGTGTATTCCAGGAAATTGGGTGTAGCGTTTCATTTGGTTTGGCCCCGGGTTTGCGTCTTTATCAAGAGAAATCATCAGCTGGTCTTCCAAAGTTGTCAATAGGAAGAAGGCAAGACAGCATGCACCAGGCCGGAGCACTGCTATTCAGCAGAAATAGAATGTGAGCCACACGGATGCTCTGCTACATTTTCTAGTAACTGCAATGAAAATGGAAACTACAAAACAAAAACAAGCCAAACCCAAAGCCTGGAAGTGATACTTTGATGGATTTCACTGAAGACAATGGAGCAAAAACATGACCATTGCAATACATGATCAAGAAAAAAAATGCATTAGTGATGATTGCATAGCGTCCAAACCCACTCATTGCTACAGGACTGCGGCCCACTGGCTGGGCGGTTCAAATCCAGCAGCAGCTCCCAGGAGCAAGGCTGGACCTCCCACTCCCACCAGAGGGCAGTGTTTCCCCCAAAACAAGCAAGCGAACAAACAAACAGAAACAAACAAAAACACTCATTACTATCGATTAGTGCTGACTCACATGGATACCAAACATAGTGGCACATCCAAATGATCTATCTTTTCAAATATATTCTCTGCCACCATAAAGAAGAAAATCAGCCATCCCACTGACACAGTTGATCAGGGATGTGACCTGATCACCAGGAGTGTTTGAGCTCCCCAGCTATTTCTTTATAGAGCAGAATAGAACTGGCCTTGTTTGGTTTCTGAAACTGTAAACGTTTACCATAGTTAAAAAGTCTCTTTTCCCCAAGGGACAGCTGATGGATTTGAACTGCTGATCTTGGGGTTAGTGACCCGACCAACTACTATGTCACCAGGGCCAGAATCCATGGGATGGCAGTGAGTTTGGAATTTTGGGGGCTTTTTTAGTGTGTAGCTGAAACTGAGAAGCACCCTCTCAGACAAGAAGACTGTGAGATGTGAGGGGCTGCAATGGATGCAAGGGAGGGTGCGGAGATTATGGCCATGCTTGAGGAAGTCAAAAGAGGAGGCCAGGCCAAGCTGGGGTCTCTGCTGTCTTGGTGGAGTCCCATTCCAAGCGGAACTCTCCATCTTGAGACTTTCCTTTATATGTAAGAGGTACAAACTTTGTTCAGCTTACACCATGATTGTATGCAGTGTTTCTATTCTTTGCAGGTAAACCAAATCTAAACAAGCAACCCTACTTGTGCTCTGGGGCTAGGTGTTGGGTTACTAAAGTCAAGGTCACTGTTTCAAACTCGCCAGTCACTTTTTCTTCAGCAGAATAATGAGGGTGTCTGCTTCTGTAAATAGTTTCAGCTTTGGAAAGCTAGTGCTATGAGTTCTGCAGGAGGGTGTACAGCCAGAATGCTTCTTAGAGGAAAGGATGGAGAGATCATGTCTAACATACTTTAGACATGACATCAGGAGAGGCAAGTCTCTGGATGAGGGTGTCATATTTGGTAAAGTGGAGGGGCAGAAAAGAGAAGAAGGCCCCCAACAAGACAGATGGACACAGTGGCTGCCACCCATGGGCTCAGACAAACAATTGTTAGGATGCTGTCAGCCCAGGTAGTGTTTCCTTCTGTTGTGCATTGGGTTGGTATGAATAGGAGCCAATATAATGGTACCTAGCGACATGAGTCAGAATTAACTCTATTGATGCGATAAGTGCTAGATTGATAACCGCAAGGTCAGTAGTTGAACACCGCCCCCCACCCCCCCGCCACTGTTCTGTGGAAAAAGAATGGCACTCTCTGCTCCATGAAGCTTCGCAGTTTCAGAAACCCTATGAGGTGGTTCTGTTTTGTCCTTCAAGTCATCATGAGTAAAAATTGTTTCAGAGCAGTGAGTTCAGTTTAATTTTACTGCAGCACAATAATTAAAAAATAAATAACCTTGCAACCTAGGTATTAAGGGGCTTCAATTTTTTGAAACCCTCTCATATATTAGTGTGGTATTATGCCTTCATTTTTTGTGTGTGTACTCCATTTGAAATCTAGTGTCTATTTCACACTTAGCAGAAGTCTGTTCAGATTAGCCTCATGTCAAGTGTCCAATTGGACAATGCAGGTTTAGAATATGGGTGTGATATAATTTTTAAAACTGACTGACCATATTAAAGGTCTTGACAGGTCCAACAGACGAGTACAGGGGAAATACCTTGATATACATATAGGCTCCTGGACTCTATGGAGGAAGAAAGCCAGTTGTCCTGGCACCTGCTCCCCATGTTCAAGTGCTAAGGATGTCTGATCAGAGTGGCTCTCCCTGACTATGTTTCAGGTAGGTCTTTTTGTAAATAGTCACAACACAGCCTACTCTGAAAAATTAGCTTTTGCCAATTATGTTATTGAAAACTTCACATTCGCTGAGATCCAGTGAATGTGGTTCATTGAGCTTAGTCTCACAGTGTGAATAAGGAGCTGCTGGGAGAGGGTGGAACATGGTTTGTCATGTTCTTCCACATGCTAGGTATGTTGGCTGGATGAAGTGCTGCAGGGCTTGCATTGGGTAATACTTGCACGTGACATACAGTCACCTTAGGTGTGGGGTCTAGATCTCTCTTGGCATCCCTAAATCAGATGTAGTCCATTGATATGGTAAAGCCTAGGGTTGACATGCAACGAGAACTCAAACAGTGAGTTTGCAAAACCTTTAGTGTGAAGACATCCCTATGTCCATTATTCTATATGGAAGTCCTCAGGGCAGCACTTAAGTATAATTTCTTTCATATCTTTCATGCTCAGATTATAATGATGGTGGTGTTGCCCTTTCTTTGTATGCCACTTTCATTTTAGAAATGTCTCACATATTTTATTTATTTGATTTCTACTTCCTGTCTGTCCTCTCTGCTCTCTCAATTTACTAGTCTTACACCTGGAGAAAATCAGTTCAGGTCCCAGAGTCACACTCATCTTTTCGTGGGAAATAAATAATGTCATTTGTCTCATATAATTTTGAGTTTAAAAAAATGTTGTTGTTGGGTGACATCAGGTCACTTGCAGGTCTTTGTGACCCCATGTGACAGGATAGATTGTCAAGATGCATGACATATTGTTGGCTATCATTAGAAGTCCATTACCCACAGTGCTAGACATTTAAATAAGAACTCATCAAAATATATGGTCAAACAGAATTATCACCTTTGTAAGAGGTCAAGTACATATTTTGCTATGTGAAATCCTTTGACTCACAAAGTTGAGAGCTCTGAGATTTAAAATAGCATGCATTGAGGAAGTGCAACAGGTATAGCCACGGGTGATCTAATCTACATAATCCACACTATTAGACTGAGGCTGAGGAGGGGAAGTGGGTAACTTATGCATATGAAACCTGAACAGTGAGGAAGAAATACTGAAGGACTGATGCATCTGAATTATGATGCTAAGGAAGAATAATGGAATATAGCTTGGTGTGCTAAAAGATTGAACAAATCTGTTTTGGAAGAAGTACAGTCAGGCTGCATCGTAGAAGCTAGAATGGCGAGACACTGTCCCCTGCACTTTAGACATGCTATCAGGAGGGATGAGTCACTGGAAAAAGTCATCTTGCTTTGTAAACTGGAAGGTCACTGAAAAAGGAGAAAGACCTTGAAGGAGATCGATTGACACAGTGGCTGGGACTGTGGGCTCAAACATAGCAACAATGATGGGGATGATACAAGACCAGTAAGTGTTTTCAGAATGGACCCAATGACACCTATCAGTAACAGTAAGTGTAGGTGTTTTTCGTTACACTACTTCTGTCTACCTCAAACTCTCTAAAATTTTATCTAACTTGAGAATATTCAGAAACAGGGGGATGATGGAAATTTGGACACTATATGTGTCAAGCTATCTGATATCAGTAGTAGCATCTTGGGCTCAAGGGAGGGAGTCCAAACCCTACCTTATTAAAGACCATGGCAATGTCTCCTGCTCATAACAATGGTTCAGTCTTTCAAAATGAGAGTCAGATGTATTTTAAAAATTAAAAATAAGAATGAAAACTCATTAAGTCCAAAAAGATTTTGATGAAAACAGTTAAAATAACTTGACACCTCATGCAGTGGTTTTCTTTTTTATTATTTTTTAATAATTTAATTGGGAGCTCATACAATTCTTATCATAGTCAATATATACATCTATTGTGTCAAGCACATTTGCATATATGTTGCAGTACAGCACTGATGAAACCTACAACTTTTTGCTAGTTATTTAATGCCCCCCCACTATCATGACCCCAATTCTACCTTACAAATCAGGCTAGACAAGAGTATGTACACAGGTACAGATAAGAGCTGAATGCACAGGAAATCTAGGACAGTTTAACCCCCTCCGACCAATAATGAGATAGCACTACCACTATGAGGAGGGGAATAGGAAGGTGTGGGGAAGAAAGGAGGAATCAATCACAATGGTTTATTAATAACTCTGTCACAGAGGGGAAAGGCAACATAAAAGAGGGTGAAGGGAGACATCGGTGTATGATGTGACAAAATAATAATGATAATTTATAAATTATCAAGATTTCTTCATGGAGGGAGGGAAAATGGGCAGATACCAAGGGCTCAAGTAGAAAGAAAATATTTTGAAAATGATGGCAACATATGTACAAATGTGGTTGACAAAATGGATGCAGTGGTTTTTAAACAGTTCTTTTCACAGAGGTGATTCAGAGGCCAATGACTACAGCTTTGCTATAAGTTTCATCTGACAAGAATTGTAATCTAAATCCTTAAAACCCAAAACCAAAACAAGCAAACTAAAAAACAGAGAGTAGACTTGATTTTTTTATTCTGTTCCACCATTTTCTGTGGAAAAGCCTGGGAACTTCAGACATACTGGTTGAAGCTACTTAGTTTCCTATTTCCTTGGGTAACCACCCTGGGCACTTCACTCAAAATGGGTCTAGCAGCTCTCCTTTCTTACCCAGAGTTTCTACCTGACACAGCTGTGCAGACAGAGTAGGTGGAGGTGGCCATGCGATTTCAGTATGTGGAAGTACGGGTGCAGTCCATCTGCTCTGGACTTCTAGGCCTCTTTCCTTTCCCAATCTTCCCAAGGCTTAATGATCTAGCTCTTCTTCTAGTTCTATGTGCTAGCATAGTATCCTCCTTATATATCACCTTTCCTAGCTCAAATTAAGGAGCCTTGGTAGTGCAGTGATTAACCCTCAAATGCTACCTAAAAGTCAGTTGTTCAAACCTATCTGCTACTCTACAAGAGAGAAATATGGCAGGCTTCTCTAAAGTTATACAACCTTGAAAATCCTGTGGGACAGTTCTCTCTTTCATAGGGTACTGTGTGTTAGAATCAACTAATCAGACTTGACCTCTCTCGTTTAAACACAAGCCACTTAAGTGATAGCCAGAGGAAGTCAAAGTCCTCTGCTTAAAATCAATCAAACCAACGAACCAACCAGCCAACCAACCAAGCCAGCCTATTGCCTCTAAGGTCATTCCAGCTTATGGCCACCTGATGTGCGCCGGAGTAGAACTGAGCCCCATTGGGTTTTCTTCACTATCTTATTACGGAAGCAGATTGTCAGGCTTTTCTTTGGCTACAGTATACTGGGTCAGTTCAATTCACCAATCATTTAGTTGGTGGTTTATCACAATCCTCTTTGGTAATCTGGGTTCTCAAAGTTTCATCACATAATGTGTGGCAAAATCTTGAGAGGATAACAGTCTTGTGAGGACCAATCTGGTCTCAGTAGCTAGATAAGCCCCACATGGAACTCCCAATTTTTAAAGGATTTTGGATGAATGAGACATCGTTGTATCAGAACAACACAATAGCGAGGGTTAAGAAATAGGACTGGTAGAGACTAAGAGGCTAGACACTGATATTTATGTGGTCATGCTTTCATTATTTCCTAAGTATGATCATCAAGTTGCTCTGGTAGGTTTCTGTAAGAAAATTGTTTGAATCCTACCTTTAGGTCAGAGGAGACATCTGTTTTCTGATAGCCTGCAATGTATCTTTCTATTCCCAGAATTCAGTCTTACCCTCATGCCTTTAAGCAGATCCAGTTAAGCTGAGTACAGTTGTTTGGAATAGATAACAATTGTAAAGGTATCTAGTAGTGTAATGTCACCAACATGGGCCTACTAAGTATCACCCAGGATGGCTTCACTACACAAATCTTCAGACATTTCCCCAAGAATTTATACTGTAGTAGCTCTGGGCTCAAGCTAAGAACACTTGTGCTCAGACATGAGAGCAATTTGTCAGATGGCATGGGAGTGGATGGTAGTCCTTCTCTCTATAGAGAGGGTTGCTATGGATTGGAACCAGCTCAACAGTACCCAACGAAAGCTCCTGGTGGGGGCCCAGACCACCATTAGGAAAAAAAAGAAAGTGTATTGTGAAGTATGTGAAGGTTTCATGAGAAGATCACATTTTACACAATCATTACGATGTAGGAATTTAAAATTGCTTGGCAATTCCTACACATTTTGTTTTGACACTTGCATTTTGATTTCCTCAACGTACCCATGCTTATCCCACTTCCTTCCTGTTTTCCCTTTTCTATGTCTCCTTTTCTCTTCCTGTCTTGAAATCATTCCTTGGGTAAATTCTGCCCTTTTGATCTGACATGATTTGTTATTCTGACCAGACTTCTGCATTTTTAATAAGCATGCTTGTCATTGTTTTTGCTGTTGGTTGCTGAATATGTACAATGGAACTGTGCTCCCCCGGGGGTTCTTTTTGTAGTCTGAATTTTCAGAATCCCATTGACTCCTGGAGGGTCTGGTGTGGGGTCAGTGAATAGTAGTGCAGTGCTTACTTGTTTATGCCACCTAAGAACTCCATCATGTCTACTAGGTAATGCTTTTCTTCAGACAATTTTTGACAACATTGCTTTTATGAGTACCATTTCAGTAGTTAATCTGGGTTTGATTACCTAATTCATGGGAAGCTTTAGTTTGCCTGAGTCTAACACACACACACACACACACACACACAGAGAGAGAGAGAGAGAGAGAGAGAGAGAGAGAGAGAGAACATTTCAGTTGTCATAACAATTGCTAGACTCATCAAAGTCAGGCCTATCTTTTGCCTTGAACAAAAAGAAGTTTATGTGGTTCTTAACCTTCATAATGCTGTGACCCTTTAATATAGTTCCTCATGTTGTGATGACCCCCCCATAAAATTATTTCCGTTGCTACTTCATAACTGTAATTTTGCTATTGTTATGACTTAGGCAACCTATTTGAAATGATCATTTGACCCCGTAAAAGATTCTGACTTAACCTAGAACTTTCCCTAAATCCTGTTTGGCCTTTTCTCCCCTTAAACTTGCTCTAGAATAAAAAAAAATCTTCTTTTTATTTATTTAGTGTATTGGGGTCTCTTACAGCTCTTATCATGATTCATACACATTCATTTTGTCCAACACACCTGTACATATGTTATCATCATCTTTCACAAAACGTTTTCTTTCTTTTTTCGCCCCTGGCATCAGATAGTCATCCCCCCCTCCCTCCTCTAACCTTCCTCCTCTATGCTTCCTTAATAATTTATGATTGCTTTTTATTTTTTCATGTCTTACACAGATGGCTGTCTCATTTCACCCAATTCTTTGTTGTCCCTCCTGCTGGGTCAGGGGCCATACATCAATCATTGGGATCAGTTCCCCTTTACCCCCCTTACCCTCCTAGTTCCTCTGGTTGGTCCCGAGTGGTTTCTCTGCTTTGTATTCCCTATGCAGCAGCACACTGTTCCAATGCAATCCTTCGTTGGATCACCAGCTGCTGCTTAGGAGGTAGATGAGCTTTTCTGCTCCTGCAAAGACACACAGCAGTGGTTCTTCTCTGCCTTAAAGGGCCTCCATGGTCAGAATCGACTCAGTGGTAGTGACAAAGGGCCAATAGAGGGAATTTAATCAAGCTAACAGTACTATAGTTCCTGGGTTTCCTGTGGATTGCAGTACAGTGACTTGGCAGGGTTAGAAAACATGTGAACAGGTCCTGATGGAAACATGGAATAAAAGGGAAGGGTCTCCGAAGTGAAGTCTTTTAGAATGTAGGATTTAGATGAGGGAATGGATACTAAGGAGACCTATATCCATGATATGATGGTGGGTGGGTTTTATACAGACCAAAGGACATTTAAGGAGTGGAAAGAAAAGGTGAACGTGTTAGAACACTAGCCAACAGATTGACAGTTAATTCCCACTGCACATCACTTCTGAAGTGTCTCTGAAGAAAGGTCTGGTGATCAACTTGCAACAGCAGACAGCTACAGAAAAGCAGACAGTTCCCTACCTACTGTAGGGAACATGGCTTTACTGTGACACACATGGAGTCATCATGCATTGGAATCCACTCAAGAGTAATGGGCTTCATTGCAGTCGTATGTAAAATGTTATTCTAAAAACTATAGGAAGAATTCTTCTCAAAAAATCTCCAAGTCAAGCAAGTTAATTGCAAATTCCATGTTGTGAAGTATAAAATCTTCACGTGCTATTTGAAGATTGCAGAGAAGTCAACATAGAATGTTGACATAGAAAGTGCTCTCTCCACTTCCCTGTCTTCATCTGATACTACCCACTCAAATGATTCCAGCTGAGTCACTGTGATGCTCTTGCTTTACTTTGAACAGAAATGTCTGTCTGCTTCCACCTCAAATCACTGTTCAGTAGCATCTTTTCCTATGTAAGTCAACTACATGCTCTCTAAATTCTTTGCTCAAAATTCACCTTCTTTGGTAGGCTTAGAGCATCACAGTTTTCACTTTCCTCCAGCAGTTTAACACATTTTCTCATCTTTGTTTTCCTTAGCGCTAGTTGTATGGAACATTTTGCCTTCCTGTTGTTTATTGTCTGTCTCCTCCCACTAAAATACACGGAAACTCCATGAAGGCAGGCTTTTGTTTTATTTTGCTTCTATTCTGTGAACTGCTCTTTGGATGAGTTCCAGTAAAACCCACAAGCATGAAGTATCCCAAATAACAGAGATGCTGCATGGCATTATCCAGGGCTGTCTCCTATAGATCAACAGGGGTGGAGGTGGGGGTTGTAGCCTCTGACCTGATGATTAACAATCCAACCTTCACTTGACAACTCAACAAATAACTGTTGAATAAAGGAAAAGAAGGTAGGTCTCATGTCTTGATTCAGAATCTAAAATTATTATTGAATTTATTTGTACATAAAAATCTGAGGTAAACGATACAAGTTGTTTTTATGCATCCAGGAATTCAATTGTTGTAGAAAAAGTCACCCAAACACATATATTCTTAAACAATATAGCCTAGTGGTTAAGAGCTCTTGCTTGGAAATAAAATAGGCTTGTTTCAAATCCCAGAGTTGTCGTCAAATTCTAGCCCTGCCAGTCCTCCAAACTTACTTTTTATTAATTATTTTTTCATTTTATTGGGTTTTTTTACTCCTCTCATAACAATCCATACATCAATTATATCAAACACATTTGTACTTATGTGCCATAATTATTTTCAAAACATCTTCTTTATGCTCGAGCCTTTGGTATTAGCTCCTCTTTTTTCCTCGTCCTCCCTCCCACCTTCATGAATCCCTGATAAATAAAAAAAATATATTATTTACATATCTTACACCATCCACTGTCTCCTTTTTTAAAACCTTAGTTCCCTCATTTGAAAAAGCCGACAGTAACTACATATGGTAAATGTGAATATCAAATATTTTAAATATATTTAGCTGGATGCCCATGGAAAAGTAAGTCTGAATAAATGTCAGTGATTATTATAACTACCGAGTTACATTTCTCAGTTATCTATTTTATTCCTTGGTAATGTTTCTCTGTTTCCCTTTGTACTGGATTATTTTCATTATTATATGTGTTTAATATACCGCCATACATAATTCCTTCCAGTGATGTTTAATCTCCAGTGAAAGTGATTTTTAACTTTCTATTTCCAGATATAAACAGTAGTATTATTATGTCCTGAGCATACCATACATTGTTAATGTGAAATACATGTAATATATCACCTAAATTATGAAATAATACTATAAAATTATTGACATATAGTCATATGATTTACATATGTAAACGTATATCTAATATAATATTAGGTCTTATACACAGAGACTATGTTATGCTTTACCACCAGTTTAAACTTTACCTCTTGGCCCCTGAAAAGCTTGGTACTTTCCTTCATGGTATATTTTTAATTATTTGAAAATTCAGCCTTTTAAACAGAAATATTTCACAAATGCACACAGTGAGTATACACAACTACAATCAAGATACAGAATATTTTTATCACCACACAAAATTTCTTTGATCCCTATCGCCAACCCTGGCCCCTGGATACCACTGATTACATTTTTGTCATTCTAACTTTATCTTTTACACAATAATCCATAACTGGAATTAAACAGGAGCTGTAACCTTTTCTACCCAGCTCTCTTCACTTTGCGCAGTGCTTCAGTGTGAATGTTCTTGTTTTATGTATGAGGGGGTTTAAAATAGTACATGAGAAAATTGCATTACCTTTAGCTCCATTTTTATGAGCTTTTCAAAGCTACCTTGTATTCTGTAGTTTGTTTGTTTTCATAGTGTTTTTTTTAATTGCTGAATCAAAGAACTCACTGCCATTGAGGTGAATTTGATTATCTAGTCACCAGCTGATAAGATATGGGAATTCTTCCAGGTTTTTAGTATTATCAATAAAGCAGGTATAACACTCACAAACATGTCTTTGTGTGGACATATGCCTTTATGTCTTTTGAAATGTTTTCATAGGATTTTGGGGTTTTATAGGATTGCTGGGTCAGATGGAATTTTATAAGGAGCTGACAAGCACTTTTCCAAGTAGCAATAACATTTTATTGTCTCATATGCATGGAAAAGCTTAACAATTCACACAGAAGAAGGAAGAAAAATGCATGTCTTTGAATGGTGTTATTGCCAAAGAATATTGAGTTTATAATGGATTTCCAAAAAAAACCCTATCTTGGAAGTAATGTAGTCAATATGCTCCTTAGAAGCAAGAACAGTGAGACTTTGTCTAATGTACGTTGGGATTGTTATCCTTAGGGACTAGTCACTCAAGAAGGACATCACACTTGGAAAAGTGGAGGGGAAGAAAAAAAATAGGAAGATATTCAATGAGATGGATTGACACAGTGGCTGGTAAAATGAGTTTAAGCATAGGATCAATTGTGAAGATGGTGTCGGACCAGGCAGTGTTTCATACTGTTGTACACAAAGTCATTTGGGGTTGGACCCACCTAGAAGGCATGTACCAACATACTTTATATAACCTGGGGGTAATTTGTTCTTTAATGTATAATGAAAGGGTTTTCAATTTTTGTACTATTTTACATTTTAAACCAGTTCCTTTTGCGGTAGAAGTATTTCTGTGCATTATAGGATGTGTAGCAACATCCCTGGTCTCTACCACCTAGCTGTTCTATAACCCATAAACCAAAATGTCTCCCATAAACCTAGTTCTGACCATTAAAATGTCTCTGGACATTGTAACATATCCACTTTCTCTGAACCAGAGAAGCTGGCTTACATGAAACTACTCTAGAGTACAGATTTGACAACCATCATTACCAGAGAGTAATGGAAAAGATAGGGTACTTCAAAAAGGCAAAAATAACCAACTAATAGTGTTGGGATCAGAGAATGATTCCAAGAAGTTTGAGCTAGATATTTAACTACTTGAAGGAAAACAAACATAGGCAAAATTATGGGACACTAATGCAATAGGTCTTAGAGACCCTAGGAATAGTGTTTGTAGGTGGGGTAGTATTTGGGTCAATGTCAGAATCATGGAGGTAATTTCCAATGGGGAGAGCTGTGGATATAAAGTTTAAAATTACAGTGAAAACTCAGAAACACAAAGTCACTTTTTTTGGAAGGAGAGGAGAATGTTTTTGAATGCCTCTAAACTGAGGGCCAATTATGTGTGTTACATAGGAAAATCAGGATATCCAAACAGAGGGCAAAAATATCAAAACTCACTTGGTGTCTGTGATAGTTACATAAATCTGTTGTCAATTTGAGACCCTTACAGGTGAAGGGATGGAATGTAGCCTGTCAATCAGGTTGAAGACTGATGACCTCATTTGAAGGCCCTAAGGAGATAAATAGCTCGCTGGAGATGGGACACACACTGTCTCTTCCTGGGAGACACGCCTGATGACAAGACACATGCAACTAGGCTGGAGCCACGTGGAGACTCACAGTGGTGCTGAGATGTTTACTTCATCACTGGATCCACAAAACTTTCCACCCACTGGCCTGTGATCTTCCTATATTCACCATCATTGCATGTGTTGCATGAGTCTAAAGAGAAACCTACAGGCTGGTATTGGTCATGTGAGCTAATATCAGACTTATGGACTTGATCTGGACTGGGCTGGTATTTCCTTAATATACTATTACTCTTTTATATAAAGATATTTCTTATACATATATGAGTATCTATGAATTTATTTATGTAGTCTACCCAAACACACAATGTCTACTTGAATCATGCATTTTCCATCTCTCTTACTTTCCACAACTTGTCCAGTTTTGAAATTCCTACATTCATTTCCATAGCTGGATTTTTCTGGTACTTGAAGAAACCTACTCTTAAATGTAGGAAGAAAAAAAACAGTGGTCCCCATTCTTAGGTCTAAGTGTTCTGATCATTGTCTTTACATTTCACAATTTGCTTTCATGAATAATTGCAGGTCTTCCTTTGGACCAGTCTGACTCCTGGGAAAATTCCCAGTCCAAGGAGGCAGTGCACCTATGGGAGATTGGTTCAAGGTTAGACTCTAAATGAATCTAAGTTAACACTTTGGCTCTCTTTTTATCTCTCCAGGAATTAACCTTGCCTGAACAGTGATCTTGAAATGTATACATTGAATTTCAACTGACCTTTCATGGCAGTGTTTACGGAATTGTAATGTGACTGGTTCGTCTCTTTCTTTGTATGGATTTCTCTAAATAGAACATGTTAATGATGTTTCATACTGCCAAATGCCAAGTAGACAAACCTGGTTGGAAAATCCTATATGGCCTTAGAAATCATGGATTTAATCACACTCATTTTTGTTAGAAGATATGTGATGTAAAAGCACAGGTTTATCAAAGACCTTTACCAAGAAGTAAAACACCTGTCTTCCGCCTGGCTCTTTTAAGAGTGGAGGCTTCACTGTAGATAACATCTGTACTTTTCCTTTTGCAAATACGTTGATTATTCATTGTCAAGACATGTCTACGGATTTCATTTGCTACGCAGTCCAGTCTGACTCCTAGCAACCTCCAGTGTGCCGAGTAGAACTGTCTCACAGAGTTCACAAGCCTGTGACTGTTTCAAAAGCACATTACTAGACCTGTCTTCCAAGACACTTCTGCATGTGCAGGGATCACTAGCCTTTGCCCTTTGGGTCAGATGTTTAATAATTTATGCCACCCAGGTACTCTTATGGGTATGCAGCTATGTACATAGTCATTCTTCAAGACAGTACTCTAGCATCATTTGTGCTTTGAGGCATTCTGAAAGAATGCTTTTTCTTCTCCCACTTAGAGTTTTCCATCCCTTTGCCATGCCTCTATGGTTAGAAGGACTGATTGTGTATCCAACCCACTATGTGCTGAAATCATGAACCTAAGGCCACGTTAGCAAATAGAGATTTAAGTGTGTTAATTCACACCAGTGTGCTCATGGAAGCAGCAAACAAGTAATCAAAAGCTTTGAAATTAAATGTGTTGAAGAGGAAGGATGTCACTTTGAAGACTACGGAGCACCTGGCCAAGACATGGTATTTTCAGTTGCATCATATGCACAGGAAGGCTGACAGTGACTAAAGAAAACCACAGATGAATTTATTTATTTGAATTACCATGTGAGTAAATGTGTTAGTTCGGGTAGACTAGAGAAACAAATACATAAACACACATATGTATATAAGGGAAAAGTTATTATGCAAGAGAAATGGAACATTGAGAAAGCATCCCAACCTAGTCCAGTCCAAACTAAGTCCATAAGTCTGATACTGCCCCATATGCCTGATACTAATCCATTAGTCCTCTTCAGACTCACAAAGCACATGCAATGATGCCAGGACAATCACAGGCCAGTGAGTGCAGAGTCTTGTGTATCCAGTGGTGGTAGAAGCATCTCAGCGCTGGCAGGGGTCTTCCTGTGGCCTCCCAAGCAACTCAGCACTGTCAGGAGTCTTCACATGGCTTCTCCGTAGAGAAGTCTGGTTCTATCAGGGTAAGCCCATGTGGCTTCTCCTCTGACTCCTCCAGGACTCAGGGTCTATGAGCATGCTGCCATCTTGTCTTGTCAGTAGAGCATCTCCCATGAACTGGGTTGATGGTCTCTCATCTCCATAGGGGAAACATCGTGAGATTTCCCAGAATTCTCAGAGAAAGTCATGTCCACAAAGAGGTCTCATTGACTACCACCAGATTGACAGGCTAGATTCCACCCCTACACTTTTAATCAAATTGCCACCAGAGTACATGAATGCCACAATAAAAATATTGAAGAAATACAGCCAGAATGCTCCTTAGAAGTGAAGATGGTGAGAATTCATGTCAACTAATTTGGACATATTACCACGAGGTTTCAGTCTCTGAACAACATCATGCTTGGTAAAGTAGAATCAGCAAAAAAGAGGAAGACCATCCATGGAATGAAATGCCACAGTGGCTACAACAGTGGGCTTCAACCATTGTGAGGCTATAGCAGGGCATGGCAGTGTTTGTGTTGGACATAGGAAAGGTTGCTATAGGTGAGAATTCACTTAATGTTATCTGGCATTAACAACAAGCCTAAGCATGGCTAAGTCATGGAAAGAACAGATACAGATTAGAAGATGACTAGTAGAGATAGATACACCAATTACTATATGAGTCCAGGAATTGAAAGTATTCCTGCAGATGTTAGAGGGGGAAAGGAACAAAGATCTCCCTATGACTGTGAGAGAATAAATATGAAAATATCTAATTGGTGGTGAGAAATTTTAGATGGTTCTTACCACGTCTTTGAGGTGATGGGGGGTGGGGAAAATTGCACAGAATAGATTGGTTTGAACACATAGTTGGACTCCTGCTTATCTTGTTTAATGGGTCATCATGGACATCTAGGAGAGGAATGGAAGAACCCTCCCTTAAAGCCAGAAAGGAAGGTTGTGGGGGTTTTGTTCTTGGAAATCCTGAAGTGAAATTTTTTTGCAAGGCAGAAACCTCTGCAATTGTCTTGAAACAAGGGGAGAGTGTTAGCGGGACCCTGAGGTAGGCCCAGTGGGTAGGGGAAACTGGGTATTCAAGAATTGCAAATATGTCAACACAAATGTCCTCATATCAACCTCTCAGCATGGGAGTTGAAAGTCCTTCTGGGATGTGGGACACTTACAGTTAAGTTCTTAATCTTCTGTAGGAGATAAAGACCTCTTCATATATGAGATGGGAAGGCCTCTGAGTTAGACATTTCACCTTCAATTGGTGAGTTATCACCCTCAGTCTTGAATTGTTTCTCTCCAGTGAGTCAGTTGTACCTCCAAACTCTATCCAGTTCCATTGTCCTTATAATTACTACTTGCCTCAAATCCTCCTAGGTCCCACAAACCCTGCAACCCTATCCTATTCCTTTCTCTCCAGCATCCTATTGACGATTGCTTTTACAAAGGCAGTGCTACATTTTGCCCATGGCTCATCCTCCTATCAAAGGCCAAATCCTGATTTCTAACTAGCCATTCTGATCTCTATCAAATTCCTTATTTCATGATGATTTCTTAGGATTACTCCTAGAATCAGTTGCCTAAGTGCTAAGAACCCTAGTGGTGCTGTCAGGTGCTCCTTGACTGCTAACTGCAAGGTAGGTGGTTCAAACCCATGAGCTCCTCTGGAGGAGAAAGATGAGGCTATGTGAACCTGTGAAGATTTGCAAGATCTCAAAGATCCAATATAAAGGGTGCTTTGAGTCAGAACTGACTCACTGGCAGTGAGGCTTGGGCATAAAGTGCGTTTCCTAGGGCGCTATCTGTTTTCATCCAAGGCATTTGATGCAGTCTGATCTCTGTACTAGCACCTTTGGGATGAAAAGAAAGGGACTCTGGATGTTTGATGAGATTGCAGTCAGGCTCTGGGAAGTCCCACAAAAGCCACTGTAGCTGAATTTTCCTTCAGGGTTGCCCCTAAATCGGTGGTTCTCAATCTTTCTAATGCCATTACATGTTAATACAATTCCTCATGTGGTGGTGACCACCCACCAGACAATTCTTTACATTGCTACTTCATAACTGTAATTTTGCTGCTGTTATGAATCGAGTGATTCCCCCGAAGGTGTCACAACTCACAGGTTGAGAACCGCTGCCCTAAAGGGAAGTAAGGGCACTGGTATGTGTGCTCCCACGTTGACCGACCATTTGATGTACAACCTTTATGTAACTTTTAAAGTGTCAAGACATTAGTCCAAGGGCCAGACTGTGTACAGTTAGCAGTCCAAACTCCTGTCAATGGGGAAAGGAGAGATTTGGATCTGCTGGGGATATCGGGATGGAGAAACAACACCATCTTATATTGCACTTGAAGTTTTACCTTCAAGTATCTCTCTTTTTTTAAACACAATTCACCATTATAACTATTTTTTCAGTCAATAAATATTTATTGTATGCCTACTACTAGTGCTTACTATAATAGGCTCTGTGGATACAACAATAAACATCAGACAATTGAAAAAATAAAACCATCTCCTTCAGTCCCACCAGATGGAGACTAGGAATTAGAATCATCCTTGACTTAGAATGTAGTCATTATAAACATTATTTTGAAAGCTTCAGCTGCATCTTCCTGCAGTTGAGGGAAAGACCATAAAGAAGGGTATGGCTCAGTAACCACGTTTTCCCAGCATCAGGGAAAACAATCTGAAGGGGAAGCAGGTGTTAAGGGGATGTAGGAGAGAAACTAAAACAGCTCTGTGTAACATAATCATCTAAGAACATTGTATGCAAGTCAGTCTTGCAAATTACGAGGCAATTGATAGGTTAAGATGACAATCCTATAAGAATTAGTGATCATCTTTGTAAGGTAGATGCCTGTGTTCATATACACTCATGTCTTTTCTTTCTTCTATTTGTGTATATGGAGGTGGAATTTGCATACCAATTTCAAGTATATAATACAATGATCTTTGACAAGTCAATATAGTACTGTAGCCTCTGCCAAAATCTAGATACAGATGCTTTATTCACTGCCAAGATTTTGTTTCCCTGCCTCCCTTTATATTCAGGCCCCTTCCTACAATCAGATTGTTGTTACTATGTTTTTGCCTCTTCTATCGTTTGAAAACTCCATGGAGTGCAGTTCTACTCAGGAACACATGGGGTTACTGTGTTAGTCTGGGTAGACTAGAGAAAAATTCATGGAGACACTCATGTGCATAGGAAAGAGATCTATGTACAAGAGCAATTGAACATTGAGAAGACTTTCCATCTCAATCCAGATCAAGTCCATAAGTCTGATATTATCCTACATGTCTGGTACCAATCTATAAAGTCCTCTTCAGGCTCACGAAATACATGCAATGATGCCAAATGCAGAATGATCCCATGTCAGTGGGTAGAAATTCTTTGGAACCAATGGTGTTGTAAGCATTTCAGTGCTGGCAGAAGTCTCCATGTGGCTTCTCTAGGTCCAGATTTCTGGCTATATCAGGGTAGGTCCATGTGGCTTGTCCTCAGGAATGTTTCACAGAGAGCCGGCCTTGTCAGTCGAGTCTCTCAGGCAGCGAGCATTGTGAGAAGAAAATCTCCAAGTAAGTGAGAGAATGTTTCCTGATTTCCCAGAATTCTCAGAGGAGAAGGCCATGCCCACACAGAGTTCTCATTGGCTATCTCCAGATTGAGAGGCTAGAGCCTACCCCTACACTTTAATCCTCAAATTGATACCAGATTAGGTGACTGCCACAGTTACCATGAACTGGAATCAACTTCACTGCAATTTAAAAGAAATTCCTATAATTTCATGTAAATTAAATCAAAAAAAGATAGTGGTTTTTATTTGAAATATTTTACTTAGCATAAATTTCTTATGATTTATCTACAAAGACATGTATACAAGTATTCATAGGAGCTTTATTCATAGTGGCCTCCAACTGGAAACAAATAACCACCACTGGTGAAAGGATAAAGGACTGTGGAGCACTCGTACAATGGAGGACGACTTATCCATAAATAGGAACAATCTACTGATAAATATAATACATAGTTTCTATTGTATAAGTACAATTAATTATGTTTTTTTAGCTTATGAATTTTGTGCAAGTTGAGAAGTAAACGTATTCAATGTTTTGATAGAATGGTTAGAATGGAGATGTCGACAGAGCACTCAAGAACTGGCAAAAAACTACCATTATTTTCCTATGAAAATGTTACTGCTGAATTCTGTCATAGCCTTATGACCTGCCCTCTGTGACCAAACATATATGTACACTGTTTTACTTTTTATACTTTTATCATGTATTAGATGTAGGATCGCAAAGATCATCAGTTGTGCATTCAAACAATTAATTCACATTCATTTCAGTCCATCCATTACAACATTCTGAATCACACACTTATTTTTGAGTTGATTTTCCAGAACTAAGGAAGACCAGCTTAATGAATTTGAAATCCTCTCTAAGAACTTGAGAAGGAATAATGGTCATTGTTATCAGACTTGGTAAAATACTGTGGGCAGTAGATTTGGCTATAACAAACCCCTTAACTAGAGTCATATATATCATGACCTTGTTCATTTATGGGACTCAACTATGAAAATAGAGATGAAGTGTAATATTCTTATACTGGGATGTGCAATGTATTTTTATCCATCTATTTTGTTCTCAATAATGTTTTCACTCTTTAGAATTCTAGGTGGCCATTTTAGAAATTGTCAAAACTCAGAAAAACATAACCACACACAATTGCATTAATAATTTGATACTATTCCTGTTTACCTTTCAGTTGGATTTCACTGTCAATAGTAAAACAATTGAAGACAATCTAAATACATACTTATAGCAAAAGAGTTGAGTGCTTTATGATACATCTGATGGATGTAATATTATCCACCACTAAAAATGTCTATAAGGATATTCTTTTTTGTGTGTGTTTTGTTTTTTGGATGGCATCACTGCCCTCTGGTGGTCGTGGGAGCTACCCAGCCTTGTACCTGGAGATCTGCCACTGGATTTGAACTGCCATGCCTGTGGGCCGCAGTCTCACACTCCACCACTATGCCACCGGGCTCAGTCCTAAAAAGATATTCTTAAATTAAAAATACATATATAACAAGTGAAAAAATAGACTAGAAAAATTTTACATAAAATACAATAATAATAACAAAGTTAAAGTTGTGCAGGAGCAACCAGAAAAAAATCTAAATGTTACACACACATACACACACCAATGATTGTGTTTGAAAATGACATAAAGAAAGATTTCTTTCCCCTGATTTGTGTATATATATATATATATATACATATATATATACATATATCCAAAAATACTCCCTTGGCTGGGCAGAATTTTCCTAGTACATTTTTTTTTCTTGCTAGGCAAGCTTAAAACAACTTACTCTGAGTTACTACATCCAGTGTCATCACCTGGGAAGGTTCTCTCTGGTCACAGTTAAGTTTTTCATAAAATAAGCTTCACTCCAACCTTGATTCTTGTGATGGCTGCTTTAAGATAACAGTGTGCAGCTGTGACATTTTGTTTCCTGCCTGAGAAAAATGTCACAAAAACTATTAATATTGAACACAGCTTACACAGTCAGTGGTATTGGAAAAAACTCAAGTGTATGAATGGTTTTCTCATTTCAAAAAATGATAAAATGTTGATTGAGGGCAGACCTCATTCTGGACGTCCATCAACTTGCCAAACGACTTCTGCTGTATATGGAGTTCACTCCACCAGGTCAGACTGTTAATGAAGTTTTCTATTCAGATGTTCTGAAAATATTGGATAAGAGTGTGTGACAAAAAAAGGCCTGGTTGTGACAGACAGGGGACTGGTTTTACCTGTTCATGCGGCCTTCGCAGTGCACCATTTTGGGCAAAAGACAACATGCTCCTCTTGCACCACACATCATCCTCACCTGGCCTCACACTGTGAGACTTTTTGTTTGTGTAGATGAAGAGGGACGTGAAAGGACAGCTATTTGATGCGGAAGTAGAAGAGTTGACGGAAAAAAATACTGGTGTGAATCATCCAAGCAGATGAATTTGAAAATTGTTTCCCATAAAGGAATAGCAGATTTGACATTAAGTGTAATGGAGAGTACTTTGAAGGTGATAAGGTTGTTTGGTTAAAAATTAATGCAGATCTTTGAAAAATCCAGTTTTATTTGGGAAACACCATGTACTGGCTTCCAAGTTTTCATGGACAAATTCCACTGCTTCTTTTTATTTTTTGTCATTTTGAGGCCCCTCACATATGCATACACATGTATATACCACATATGTACAGGTAGATGATCCATTCAAATGTATCTGGGCCTATATTGCAGTCGTGGTAGTTTCAAAAAGTGCTCAATGAACTGATGCTCACTAGAGCAATATAGAAGCAGTCCCTCTGTCAATCAGACCTGCTAATCTATGGCTTAGCTAACAACTCCCCCATTAGCTCACAAGCCAGAATGGGAACTCTATTATTGGGTGGATTTGAATTTCATTCTGCCTTGTTTAAAAAGGATAAATTACTTCTCACTTAGAGTGAATAAATAGATTTTTTAATTATGACCTGATCAGTTGAGATATTTCCATATCCATTATTTTGACTCTCTTGAGAACTCAAGAGAGAAGAAATACTAGATATTCTTTTGGTTGACATGACAGGAGCCTTATCTTGAAGACTTTGGGAATTTACTTTGAATGGGAAACCATTTCAGTGGGAAAGTTAATGAGTATAGGCAGCATGGTAGGATGCACCATTAGTCAAACATTAATGTGCATAAGTATCATCTGGGGAGCTAGAAAATAAGATTTTCTGGGACCATCTCCAGAGTCTGAATTCCTGTTTCCTGAGAACATCACATTTGCATTTTAACAGCCACCCAGGTAATTCTGATACAGGTAACATAGACCATTTGGGAGACACTCAATTGGAAAAGCATGGGATTAAAGGTCAGGAAGCTCTTCATATAACCCCTGGACCTAATCCTTGAATTACTAATTATGGGTCATTAAAAACTTATCAATATCAGTTTACTATGATTATTGTGATTACTAAGCAAGGTAATGTGTGAAGAACATTCCTAGCATAAGATATGCCCATTGATATCATTAGTAACAAAAATCATAATATATTCATTTTCCTAAGGATAGTTACCTGTGTTATCTCATTTGATTTTGCAATTCTAGAAGGTGCTACTGTCATATTCCTAAAAATTAGGAAACTGAGGATTAGGAATTTTAAATAACTTGAACAAGGTCACTTAAATGTGTTGAAACCAGATTTTAAACTAAAGTGGTGTCATTCCTGTGCTTTTGAAGCATTATGCTACAAATATATGCATATCTATTAATATTAAATTTATGCAGCATAAACAAGGAATTCTTTGCAAATTTAAACTCCAATAGTTGTCTTCATTAAGTCTGAATTAATCTTTCTCATGAATTAGTTTCTTTTACATACTCCAGTAGAAAAATGGTAATCAAGGATGAGGACTCTATTGTTGCACATTCATTTTTAGCTGCTAGGTCAACCATGCAATATCCTCTAATGTCCTAAGATTTATTTTGTAAAATATTGGGCATAGTTCATTTCTCCCTGGAGCCATCCAGTGTAATGGGTTTTAGGATGTTTTCCTTCTTTAGGATTTTTCCTTCTTTAGGATTCTATTCCATGCTAAAGCATATTTTACCACTAGATTAATATTCATTGTTCAGATTTACTAAACTGTATTATGATCCTGCTTGATACGTATTTCTGTATGCACATATGAAACTTTACATTCATATTGACTGTTCTCAAACCAAACTCACTGCCAATTTTAGTCAGTACTGACCCAAGGCAACCCTATAGGACAGAATACAGCTGCCCCTGTGAGCTTCTGAACTGGTATCAGTTTATGACTGGAGAAAGTCGCAACTTTCTCCCAAGGAGTGCCTAGTGGTTCTGACCTTCAGATCCCGCAGATTACAGTCCAATGTACAGCTACCAGAGCCCCGGGGCTCCTAGCTGTTCCATGGGAGACCAGAGTAGTTGGAGAGGTTTTCATGTAAGATATTGAGGTCTTAGAATTTTCCACGCTGTCATGTTTCTCATTTATTTAGGCAAAGTTTTACTCAAGCTAGCTGGAAGCTGGTACTATACATGTGTATTGGGGTGTGGGTACTGAGTTGCTCGTTCAATATTATTGAAAATCCTGGGGTATCACGTTGGTCCAGTTGGTTTTATGCTAACTGGATCTCTGGAGCAAGAAGTCCAGTTTCATAATACTTGCTGGTTTTTGTGGTGTTAGTAGTGGGGGGGGGGCTTCAAATATTTCATGGAAAATGGAATGTAAAGGTATTGGAATTTTCCATGAACTTTTAGGAATCTCTTCTTATTTTCATCAGGGTAAAGTTCACACTGTTAACCTGGTGGCCTTGTAGGCATAGATGAGAAGAGATACCCAAAAGCACACAGTTATTTAGTATTTCTACTCGATGTTGTCAGCATTATCACTTTATTTGGCACGACAATTAGTGCCCATGGAAGCAGCAGACAAGAAATCAGACAACCTATTTTAGGGGGGAAATCTGATCCAAACGATCTCTTTGAAGTATTAAAAAGCACATATGTCACTTTGAGGACTAAGGTATGCTTGACCCATGGCATGGTGTTTTCAGTCACTTCACTCAGATATATGAATAATGAAAACCAAAGAAATATTGTTACTTTGAATTAGGGTGTTGGCTTACAATATTTCATATGCCATGGACTGTCAAAAGAATGGACATATCTACCGTGGAATAAGTACACACAGAATGCTTCTCAGGGACAGGGATGGTGAGATTTTTGTCTCACACATTTTAAACATGGTTGTCAGGAGAAAGCAGTCCCTGGAGAATGACATCATGCTTGGTCCCGTCAAAGGGCAATAAAAGAGTAATTCCTTCAAGAAGATGCATCGATGTAGTGGCTGCAACACAGGTGTCAAGTATAATTGTGAGGGTGGCATGGGATTGGGCACTATTTCATTCTGTTCTGCATAGGAGTGCCATGAGTCAGGATTGACGTACACAGATCGAGCAGGACAGAGCTGGAGTGTTCTTCCATGCGATAGTCCTAGACTTTGATTCCCTGACAATGCACACCACGTGCTGCCCCCACCCATCTGTGAGCGGAGTATTGTGTTGCTACTGTGATGCTGAACAGGTTTCAGGGGGGCATTCCAGACTAAGAGAAGGAAGAAAGGTCTGGTGATCTGCTTCTAAAAACCAGCCAATGAAAACTCAAATGACCCTAACTATCCCACCAGTAACTGATCATGGGATAGGTACAGGGCTGTTCAGTCTTTGCCTTTTTTATACATGGGGTCACCACAGGTGGCCAATTCTATAGCTGTTAACCACAGCAACATTAAATACAACAATATACATTGGAAGCATCTAGCAGACAAATAATTGTAACTTATTAGCTGCCTCTAGTGTCATCAGATTCTTTCTTACATTTGGTTTTAAATCATGTCCACAGGTTTCAGAGTCAAAGCAAATCTAGTATAATATTGATGTTAAAGTTCTCTGGCTCTTTATAGTCCACTTCACTCGATAGAAAGTTGTCACTTTGTACTGTCTCTGTTAAGACAAGTTCTACTCACTGTCAATACAAATTGTGAAATTTGTGAACTCTTCAGTAGACTTTGTTGTTCGTTGTACAGTACTGCCATGTCTCCCAAATGTGAAATGTCAAGTTAATTCTCACTACTAATGGCCTGTCAACCATAAATTCTGAAGCCTTTCAATGTATGTCAGTTATACTCCTGAATCTTGAGTGAAATGCTCTTTAAATATTAATTTGATGCAATATAAAACAGATTTGATTATAGTCTAAGTTAATGATGTTCCCCTAAATAGCATTTAATTTGTTTAATTCAACCAATAAAACTTGAGTATCTGCTATATGCCAGGCCTTGTTGTAGGTACTGGGTGTACAGTGAAAATGAGACATAACAAATGAATGTCTTCATTTGTCTCACATTCTAGGAGGGCAGCATGGTAACAGTAAAGTTAAATATATTGTATATTAGAAAGCAACAAATGGGATATATCAAGAAGTGTTGACACAGGAAGTAGGGCATTACCAGTTTTAAAAGATGACCAATTAAGACTTCACTAATAAGGTGGCATTTTACCAAAGAAGATTAGAAGGATATAGAGACAGAAAACAGATATTGATCAGTAAATTATTCTTATAGGCACTGTGATAAATTATTTAGGTTCTTCATTTATTTAATCTTCAATACTTATTTGTGTATCCATGCTGCAATTAAGGAAACAGAAGAGCAAGGAAATTACATTGGTTAATTAATTAATCTATTCATAAATTACACAAATGGGCCTTGGGTCCCCACCCTGCTCTCCCTCTCATTCGTACTAATGTGATTCTTTTCTCTGATGCTTGATATCTGCTCCCTATGACCCCTCATGATCACACATGCTGGTGCGCTTTCCTGCTTCTTCCAGGTGGGCTTTCCTGCTTCTGCACTAGATGGCCCCTTGTTTACCTTCAGGCCTTTAAGGTCCCAGATGCTTTATCATTTGGTAGCTGGGCACCATTGGCTTCCTCTGTTCTGTCTGCCTTCTGACTTCTGCAATCATGTTGGGAGGGTGGGCACATAATGATATAACTTTTGTTCTTTGATGATATTTTTTGATTTATCATTTTATTGGGTACTCATATATCGCTTTCCATCATACTTAGTTCAATACATAGTTACATACACTGTGCCAACCAGCCCCACTTGCCTGTCCTCATCGACATTCTCCCAACCTCTGCCCCTCCACTTGGGCCCTTGATATGGGCCCCCCTTCCTTTCCCCTCCAAACTTTTGCCCCTCCCCCCAGTCCTCATTACTCTGCAGTCATTATTGTTTTGTCAAATCTTACACTGCCCTACATCTCCCCCTGCCCACTCCTCCCTATGTCTGCCCTCCAGAAAACAGAGTCTGCAGATCCCCACAGCTGGCTTCCTCTCTCCAATCCACCCTCCCTCCACCCATCCAGCAACTTCACTCCCACCACTGACCCCGAGAGGTCCATCCACCCCGAGTTCCCTCGTTTCCAGTTCCCACCTCCACCAGTACACCTCCTCCAGTCCATCTGGAACTGCAGGGAAGATTTGGGGCTGTGATGGTTGGGAGAAAGAAACCTTCAGGAAATAGAGGAAGGTTTTATGCTTCATTGCCACCATCCTGTCATGATCGCTGAGGACAAAAGGGTGCAGAGGCAGATGGAGCTGAGGAAACTGATGGTGCCCAGTCACCAAAAGATAAAGTAGCTGGGACCTTAAAGGCTAGAAGGTGAACAAGCAGCCATCCAGCGCAGAAACAGCAAAGCCCACATAGAAGAAGCGCACCAACCTGTGTGATCACGAAGGGTCGATGGGAGCAGACATCAAACATCAAAGAACAAGGATTAAATCAGTAAGAATGAGGGGGAGAGCAGGGTAGGGACCCAAAGCCCACTTGTGGGCAATTGGACACCCCCTTACAGGGCAGTCATGGGGGTGAGATGGGCCAGTGAGGTAGCAATGAAGCATAAAACCTTCCTCTATTTCCTTTGATAATTTTGATACCTGATTTTTTTCCACACCTCATGGTCACACAAGCTGGGTGTTTTTCTTGGTGGGCTTTGCTGCTCCTAAACTATATGACCGCTTGTTTACCCTCAAGCCTTTAAGACCTCAGATGCTGTATCTTTCGATAGCTGGACACCATCAGCTTTCTTCACTACTCTTGCTTATGCTCATGATCATGTCTTCAGCGATCATTTCAGGAAGGTGCGCACAAAGTGACTTGCGGGGAGGAGACAGGCCAGTCAAGATGCAGAGAAGTAGCGATGAAATGTACAACTTTCTTCTAGCTCTTGAAGGCTTCCTCCCCCCAAATATCATGGTCCCAGTTCTGCCTTACAAACCCAAGTAGACTGGAGGCGGTACACTGGTAGAGATGGGAACTGGAAATATGGAAAACCCAGGACAGATGAACCCCTCAGAACCAGTGGTGAGAATGGAGTTACTGGATGGATAGAGGGAAGGTGAGATAGAGAGGGGGAACCAATTACAAGGATCTGCACATAACCTCCTATATGGACAATGCATATCGGAGGAGTGGATGAGGAGAGACGTCAGGCAGTGTAAGATATGACAAAATAATAATAATTTATAAAGTATTGAGGGCTGGCTGGGGAGGGGGGGAGCAGGGACAGAAGGGAAAGGATGAAAAGCTGTTATCAAGGGCTCAAGTAGAAAAGCAGATATTTGGTGAATGATGATGGCAGCAGGCATGTGAAGGTGCTTGGCACAATATATGTATTTATGTATTGTGAAAAGTGATGTTTCAGCCGCCAGTAAAATGATTTAAAAATAAATTACATAAATAGGAGTCATACCAAGACCATCTAATATCAAATTTTGAACTTCTTTCTGCTATGTAGCTCTGTCTTAGGGTCAACTGGTTATTTCATCTTAAAGTTTCATTCTCTCATAATAGAAATTGACCAATTCTTCAAGACCATGAACAATTCTAATTTATATATGAAGGTTTTGCTACTTTTCCAAACCAGAAGGAATGTCCTCCACTTTCACAACTCACTGGCTATTTACTTGAGCCTTTATTATAGCACCTTTCATAATATTTCTCTCATTATAATCACTTGAATTTTCAGTCCATTCATTTGGCTTTTAGACTTTGAAATAAGTATTGGATGTGCGGTTATAACTTTTTTATATGTGGCAGAAACTTGCTTTCACCCCAAATCCTAATATGGCAACACTCCTGCACTCCATATTTTTGATGATGTTAGAAAACCATGGTCATTTTGTTGTCCAAATGTCCAGAGATCCATCTCAGGTTCTTTAATTTGTCTCATTGAAATTAGTTTTTTATAGACTTAAAATTAAAGGTATGATAACCCTCTCCAAACATTTTTTTCTCCTTCTGAGCATAATAGGTGTTTTTGTTGATACATGTTTTTGCTGTTACATTTTGCTATTAGCATTGTTGCATTACATGTTGTTAATGTCCTTGAGAGATTCTGACCTATAGAACCTTCTCCTGCACCATGCTCACAATTGTTTCTAGCTTGAGTCTCCTGTTACAGCCACTGGATCAATGTAGTTGGTGGAAGGTCTTCCTCTTTTTTGCTGATCCTGTACTTTTCCAACACGTTCTCTCCTGACAACATGTTCAAAGTATACGAGATGAAATTTTGCCATAATTGCCTATCAGGAACATTCGGACCATAATTCTCCTAAGACAGATTTGTTCGTTCTTTTGACATTCCATAATTTCAATATAATTCCCAGCATTATTATTTAAGTGTATAGAATCTTTGGTCTTATTCAATGTACATCTTTCAAGTGCACATGAAGCAATTGAAAATACCATGGTTTGGGTCAGGGATACTTTGGTCCTCACAGTAACGCCTCTGCTCTTCAATACTCCGAAGAGGTCTTATGCAGCAAATTTAGCCAACACGATGCTTATTTGTAGCTCTTGACCACTGCTGCTGGGAACACTGGTGTGGATCTAAGCAAGTCAGAATCTTTGACAGCTTCAACATTTTCTCCATTTACCAACACCATAATTCAAATATATCAATTCTTTTTCAGTTATGTTGGTTTGTTGTCCAGGTTTCATCTGCCTATAAGATGGTTGAAATTGCCATCATATTAGTTAGGTGGACTTTAATCTTCAACATGAGGTGTTTGCTTTTTGACACATCAATGAGGTCTTGCACAGCAGATTTTCCAAGTCTAATACTTACTGGGATTTTTTACTGTTGCTTCTATGTGCAATGACTGTAGAGTCAAGCAAGATCAAAACCATGGAAACTTCAATCTTCTCTCTATTCATTATGAGGTTGCATGTTGATGTAATTGTGAAGACTTTTTTTAACATTGAGTTGCAATCCACAATGGAAGCTGAGTCTTTGTTTTTATTTCCCCCACCCCCCCAATGGTTTAATTGGCTGACCAGTCACATATCCTATAATCCAATCATTCAATCACATCAAAAGATTTATACAGTCATCACCGCAATCAGCTCAGCTATAGAACATTTCTTCATCCTTGTACTCATCAGTCTTAGCTCCTCATCGCCCCTCAACCTTCCCTGCCTTCCATACCTCCACCAACCATTAATACAGTTACTGTCTTTATAGATTTAACTATCCTGGATTTCTTCTACAGAAAGATATTAAAACAACAATAGAAACTAACAAAAATAAAAATGCAAAGCAGATAAAAATCAATCAAAAACAGTAGAAAGTGTTAAAAATGACAGCAAATTTAAATGGATCATAAAGAAGATCACGTAGTAGGGTGCTAAACTTTAATTGCATCAGCAACATTACCAGTTTCTAATGCATTCTGCATGTTAGCAGAGATAGTCACATCCCTGGTCCACAGTCAGAGAAGATTCCCCAGCGGCCTGATATACATGTGTTTCTGTCCTTTTTAAAAAAATGGAAACAGCTTTAAAATGGGTCAAAAGGGAGATCAAATAATAAGCTATTATTACATTTTGACGTAACTATGGCTGTCATAATTGACTTTACATTGCTCTCTGTCTAAAAACAGGGTTATTCACAGCCTTCAACTCTGATTGGAAGGGGTTCACAAATTCTCCAATTCATGATTGGAGGCTAAACTCATGTGCGTGGACACTGAATGGATTTTGGGCCTTCCACTGCCATCCATAGGGAAGGCCTCACCACAAGATATGACATCCCTCACTGACCCATAACACTTTGGGGAACAGCAATGGAGTATGGGAAGTGTGCCCAATCTGCCCTAACCACACTGGGCCTGTAGTGGTCATGTACTTGATGTCAATTTCATGATTGGGAGTCGAAGAGTGGAGTCTACCTTTTAAATGAGCTTTTACTTTCTTAATGAATACTGTTTTTGATATCCTTCCACAGCTCATCAGGTCTTCTGTCAGTTTTCAATGTATCAAATATTCTTGAGATACTCTCAAAATTCAAAGTTGTTTCTTGGTTTAGATGGATTTGTTTTTATTTTTCTTCAGCTTTAACTTGGACTTATATATAACCAATTGATAGTCTTTTCCATAATTGGCCACTGGCCTCATTTTGGCTGCTGATATTGAGCTTCTCCACTGTATTTTCCAACAAGCACAGACAATTTGATGCCTGTGTGTTCTAGCTGATGAGGTACATGTGTATAGTTGCCATTTCTGGTGTTGCTGAAAGGTAACTGCAGTGAAGAAATTGTTGGTTTTTCATAATCAATCTGGTGATCTCCAGGTTCCTTTGTATCAACAAGGGCATTTTTTTCAACTCCTAATCCTTTCCCTGTTTTTGAACATTCACATTCCAATCACCAATAATTAACAATGCATCTTGATAATTTTAGATGCATTTGATCAATTTTTGGCTGAAAATATTGGTAAGATTCTTCCATTTTTATTGCAAGCTTTAGACTTGGTGTACAAATTTGACTAATAATATTAACAGAGATTCCATGTATGCATCTAGATATTATCTTGTCACAGGCACATTTTGAACATTCTAATTCCCTCTTTTGTAAAATAAACTTTTACTGTTTTTTCTCATGAATGGAATCATCCTTAGATTCCAGATATTATGCACACACACACACATAGTTATGGAGCTGATGTTTGTGACATTCAATAACTATGTGTGTGCGTAGCTCCAAGAGTATTAGTTACCTTTCAACTTGGTTTATATGCCTTTTTATTATATATGGAAGTTTATATTTTTGTATAATCAGGTCATGCATGTTTTCCTTTATGCTATGTGCTCTTGATGTCATATTGATGAGATCCTTTCTGACCATGAAATCACGTATGAAAATCCTTCAAGAAAGTATAAAGTACATGATATAGATTTATACCTTTAAACATTTGTAATCATTTTGGACATGGCCTCACTATGTACCAATGAGCACAAGTTTTTTCAAGATTCTCTATTTTTTCCCACTGATCTGGACCAATGTCAGCTTTATCCTAAGTCTTTGGTGTCTGAGAAAGTCTTTCTTTGTGCGTGGTTTTTTGTCAAGGCTATTTTTGAGGTTTCTTTTACTTTCAGTCATCAACATGAATTTTTTTGATACAGAATTTCTTATAAATTTTATGATATGAAATTGAATTTACAGTGTAATTTGGGGAAGGATTTTCATTTTATGATACTGACTTTTCCCATAAATGGAATGGGTTATTTCTTCATTTGTTTGGGCTTTTATGTTCCTTGGAAATGTCATACGCTTTTTTCTTTAAAGGTATTTATCACTTGTTTGTAGATTTCCCCAAGAAAATTATACTTCAAGATGTTATATAATGAATCATTTCTTTTCCATTACATTTTCAAATTCATCCTTGCTGGTATACAGCAACACTATTTGTTTTTCTATGCGGGTATTGTGTGCAACCTTGTGGAATCCATCAGTTTCATTTTTCTATAGATTCTCTTGAGTTTTCTCTAAAAAACATTCTTCCACTTGTGAACAATGACAGTTTTGTCTCCCACCCTCAATTTTAGTATATACCACTGATATGTCCTATCGTGTTTCACATAGACTTTTCAGTGCAGAAGTGATGGCAGTCATGAGTGTTTTGTTCCTGAATATAATGGACCCGCATGGAGTGTATTGCCATGATGTATGATTTGTCATCAGTGCTTTATAGATAACATTGTCCAGAATGAGAAAATGCTCATCGATTTCTATTTTCTATATATTTCAGGCATGAATTATTATTAATTTTTATTGACTTTTCCCCATCTGCTGCTATCATTTTCTTTTATAAATATAAACATGATAAATTACTTAATTAGAGTTTCTGATATTTGCACATCATTGTATTCAAATAATAAACCGCTTTTTATAATGAGATATATGTGAATATAATCCAGATAAATGAAATTTGATAATGTATTTAGAATTTTTGCTTCTGTGCTGTAAATTGATATACATATTGTTCTTTTTCTATTTGATACAGAAGTTGAGTAGCTTTTGCTATCTGATATTTCCTCAAATAAATTCAGTTACATAGGAATGCATATATAATATATATATATATATATATATATATGTTGTTTAATATTTGGTAAAATGTGCTTGCAAAACTATTTTACTGCAGTCTATCTTGGTATTTAGAAATCTGTCAAAAATAGTATGCACAATTATAAAAGCAGGTGAATCTGAATCCAGACAGGTTCCAAGTCTTTAGGTTAGGTGTTAGGCTGGAGGCTTCTGCCAACTCACAAAGTTTGTGGAGGCTAATGAACCCAAGATAGACAGGAAGAACACAGACTCATGGCAGCATATACTTATCTCTCTGTCTGCCCATCCATCCATCCATCCATCCTGGCTTTTCTTCCCTCTGGAATCCAGTGTAAGACATATTTCTAGGTTTCAAAACCAAAGACAAGGAAAAAGGATGGTTGATCTGATTCTTGAAACCAAACCAAAGCGATTTCATTGCCACTGACTTATTTCCAATTTGCAGTAACTATCTATATAGGCTTTCTGAGATTGTAAATCTGCATGAGAGCAGACACTCTTGTTTTCTCTTAGAGAGTCACTTGTGCTTTTGAACCACTCACATTGCCACCAGAACACCTTGGTCCTTTAGAAGACATATTCTTATTCCAAAATGTTTGAGTGGGAACCCGGGATCTTCCCCATCCCAGCTCAAAGAATTAATCCTCTCCACTCCTCAGGAAGTGAAGGGAACACCTATCTCTATAAAAAACAAAACAAAAAACAAGCCATTTGTCATGGAGCTGATTTCCACTGATGGTGACCGCAAGGATACAGTGTAGAACTGTGCTCCATTGGGTTTTTAGTAGCTGTGATTTTTTTTGGAAACAGCTTGCTAGACTTGTCTTCCAAGATGCATTTGGTTGGGTTCACACTGGCAATCTTTTGTCTAGTAGCCAAGTGTTTAACCCTTTGCATCACCAAGGACTCTTCTTTACATATAAGGTATACTTTTCTTTCTCTCATACGTAAAAGGTTTTTGCATCTGGCTTTCATCATGTCACCCTAGGTCTTTGGTCTGGGCCAAAGGGGAGTGGCACACTACACACTTATTATTTATTGTAAGATAAGAAAAAATATAGATTTCATCCATAATTATCCTGTGTGCCCTCAGGATAAAATCTGTGAAGAACACTAAAAGTCAGCAGCTTTCCTGAGAGGAGAGATTTCTGTAGTACTCACATATTTTCATGGCTCCCTACATTCTTTCTCCAATTGATGATTTCCTTTCTAAATTGTATTAATTGGGTAGTAATTTGTACACCTGATTTCTTTTTGTTAGCTTTTGCTTGGATTTTCTCACACACGTCTAAATTTTTGTGAGAAATTTTAATTTTAGTGTGGTAGCTAGATTTTCTTTTAATCTTAATGCCATCTGATCCTGTCATTTAATAAGTGTTCAATAATTTGCATTTGTGTGCATTGATTTAATGAGATATATTGGATTCCACTGACTGAGACTACTCTGTGTGAAATCCATTCTAGATTTGGGGGACACAGCAATAACAGAGCTTCTTAATGATATAGAGTCCATTGCATTGTCTCATGTTCCATTTTAATTACCATTGTTTTTCTTTTCTTGCTCTTTACCTGCACACACCATCTGTAAAGTAAAAATAGCAATGAGGAGTATGATATTTATTCTTTGTTCTCTTCCAGACTCCCTGAAAGGTACGAATATACTTGACTGCTTCATGAAAAGGTAGAGATTTGATTTCACCCAGACATTCCTTGTAAGAAAGTCTTGGCAATCTGTTTCTGAAAACTTCATCATTGAAAACCCTGTGGAGTGTAATTCCTCTCGGATACACATAGGGTCAACATGGACTAGATGGTCACTGGTCGTTTTCTTCCATTCTTTTGTGTGCAGTTGACTTTGTTTTGGTTTCTTTTGATGGCTACCTTTAATTTTCTAGGTTGAAATAGAATGTACTGTTTTATGGTCACTTAAAAAAAGCAGCAAAAAGCTAAGAGGATACCTCAAGACCTGCCAGGATCCAATGTTCTTTGTCATTCTCATTGAAGACATAATTCTCAGGTTGGCTTCATTTTGTTTCATTGGTAATTTTCAGAATCTAATACATGAAAATTCATGCTCCACCTTTTATAGGTATCTTTTTTTTTGGGGGGGGGGGATGAATCCCATCAGTACAACCTGTCTTCTTCCTGGGACGCTCTTCTACTGGTCACCTGACACCTGTCCAGGAACTCAAACTTATTTTAGAGACTCAGTAACATTTGGCCTATACCAGAGGCATATCTACAGTAATGTGGCAAACTAGGAGTGACATCTGAGAAGCCATATTTTTCTCTGCACACGTGTTCTTTGGGTCTCAGTTATAGGAGTTACAATGAGGTAGGTCATGATACCCATGGTAACCATTTCTTTCAAATGTGAGGGAAGGTTCCATGGGGGAATTTATAGTTCAGTGCCAAAACTTATATACAGAAGATATAATGACATTCTTTATTTACTTAAAGGAGTACTGGTTCAATTTAAACTATTCATAATCATGTTGATTCTTTGTGTGTCAGTGCTCCATGCATTTTCCAGTGGCTGAGTTTTTAGTAGATTGTCAGGGCTTTCTTCCCAGTCTCTTGTAATCTGAAGGTTCTATTGGGACTTGTACATTTAGATTAACCAGCTAGTCATTGAAATACTTGTGACATAGCTTTCAGAATCGTAGCAATCCACCAGCTACCCCGGTATGGCAAACTGACAGGTGGGAAGTGGTTTTCACATGAGTCCTTATTCTTCTGGGCCTTATCACCCACACCCAAACAAGTTCCCTCTTCTCCTGGGGGTTGGCATGGCAGGCTCTGACTTCCAATACCAGATGCTCCCTCATTATACCTCAAGTATATGCTCCTCATTCTGCTGGCATGTTGACATGCATAATTAGTTCACTTGTTTTTACATCATCTTCTTAATAGTAAAGTCATTCTGGGCTGAGCCCCAGTGGCGTAGTGGTTGTGCGTGGGACTGCGGCCCACTGGGATGGAGGTTCAATTCCAGCAGTGGGCCTGGGCGTCCTACTCCCACCACCAGAGAACAGTGATGTCCCCCCAAAAAATAGTAAAGTCATTCCATGTGTGTGGTTGAACTTGTCTGGGTTTGTGGGATCAACTCTAGCTGCTGTTGCTGAGGATCAGTGCATATTTGATTTACAAGGATGTGTGAGAGGATAGACAAAAGTATTTGGATGTACTATTCAAGATTAATTATATTGGGAGGCCTTTCTTGGCCCTGGATGTAGTTTGCAACCAGGTAGAGATGAATAGAAATCCACATTGATGACCTAAAGTGACATCTCAGTAAATAGCATCAACAATTTGAAGGTGAAAATCCTGACACCCTTTTTAAAGTTTGGGGTGATTCCTGTGAGCTTCTGAATTATATTTGAAGCTTTTTCATTACAAATTGAAAGCTAAAATCTGAAAAAGCCCATCAGAATATTCTCCAAATGAATGAATTTGAAGTGCTACTTAAAAAGAAAAAAAGGTTGAAGGTTGGAAGCACTAAAATCAGACCTTTTTCTCTAATTATTGCATCGTAATACTTCTAAAAATGTCCAAATTCCAAATCAGTGAAATGCTTTTGCCAAATAATTGAAATCATTCTTATGTTCCCTTATGGTTGCATATAGCCTAATGGGATTTAAATGGAAGTTGAATGTTGACAATACGGTGAGCTTGCATTAACATAGTATATCAATCCTTGCTTCTCATCCTTCTGTGACATTCGTTCAGTCCTTTTTCAAGTTAACTCATTTGCTTCTGGATACTTAAAATTTTAAAGCAAGAGTTAGCAAATGTTCTCCACAACATAACTAATCTTGAATGGTATCCTTGATAATTTATAAATTATTATTATTCTGACATATATGACATTGTCTGACATCTTCTTTCACCCACTTTTCTGTTGTCTATCCTCATGCAAATGGGTGGTATTAAGATCCTTGTGATCCATTCCCCCATTTTACCCGGCCTTCGCTCCATCCATCTTCCCAAATATCGCTACCCCCACCACTGTTCCTTATGGGTTCATATGTCCTGGATTACCTGTGTTTGCCGTTTCTATCTTTACCAGTTTGTACTCTCTGGGCTAGCCAGATTTATAAGGTAGAATTGGGATCAGGATAAGGATGGGAAGGAAGCATTTAAGAACTAGGGGGAATTTGTATGTTTCTCATTATTACACTTCACTCTAACTGTCTCATTTCCTACCCAGGACTCTTCTGTAAGGGAGTGTCCAGTTGCCTATATATGGACTTTCTGTCTCCACTCCACACACACCCTCATTCACAATGATATGTTTTTTTTTTTGTTCTTTGATCCCTGATACCTTATCCCATTGGTACCTTGTGATCACACAGGCTGGTTTGCTTCTTCGACGTGGGCTTTGTTGCTTCTCAGCTAGATGGTTCAGGGCGAGGGACATTGACTGCACTGAAAGCTCCTCTAAGGTTTGGTCGGCCAGAATGTGCTCCACTTTCTCTTATTCCCCCTTTATTCATTCCTGTGATCTCTGATCAGATATGTCCCTCTCCCTGAGCTGTAGCTTAAGTGCTATCCTCTGAAGTACATTCTTCTGGGGGGAAGGACTGTAGTCCATGTAGTTGGGATTGAGGCTGTCCCCTAAGACTTCTATACTGGTTAGGCTTCTGTGAATTTCTTTTAAAAAAATCATTTTATTGGGGGTTCATACAACTCTTATCATGATCAATACATATGTCTATTTTAGGCAGACCATATTTGTTCATTTGTTGTCAATATCATTCTTGAAACATCCTCCTTGTACTGAGGTCCTTGGTATCAGCTGCCCATATTTATTCTCCCACCCCAAGCCCTCAAGGGTCCCCATGAACCTTTAAGAATTTAAAAATTGTCATTATTTGGTCATATTTTACACTGTCCAATGAGTCCCTTCACTCACTTCCCTGTTTTCCAGACCCCAGGGAGGAGGCTATATGTAGATCTCTGCAATAGATTCCCCCTTTCTACTTCACCTTCCTTCTACCCTCTTGGCATTACCACTCTCACCACTGGTCCCAAAGGGATCATCTGTCCTGAATTTCCCATTTTTCTGGTTCCTATATGTACCAGTGTACATCCCTTGGTCTAGCTGGATTTGTGAGGTAGAATTAGCATCATGATAGTAGGTAGGAGGAAACATTTAAGAAATAGAGGAAACATCTAAGAAATAGAGTTGCATATTTCATTGTTGCTACTCTACCTTGGCTGGCTCGTCTCCTCCCCTTACCCTTCTGATGGACTTTGAGTTCCCAATCTGTACTCGCCCTCATTTATAATGATATAATTTTTAGTTCTTTGATTCCTGATCCCTTCCACACCTCATGGTCTCACAGGCTGGTGTGCTTTTTCCATGTGGACTCTGTTCCTTCTGAGCGAGATGGATGTTTGTTTACTCTCAAGTCTTTAAGAACCCAGATGCTATATCTCTTGATAACTGGGCACCTTTAGCTTCCTTCATCACTTTTGCTTATGCACACATTTGTCTTCAGTGATCATGTAGGGAAGGTGATCATTATAGAATGCAAATTTAATAGAACAAAGTGCTTGAAGCTTCTGTGATTTTCAGTGTGTGTGTGTGTGTGTGTGTGTGTGTAACCACTGTGTTTCTAAGTTAACTCTATTAGTTCTCAGGTTTTTCAAAAACAGATTGAAAGCAGATCAGCTGATGGAGGGCTCCCTGGTTTCAAGTCCAAGTGTCATGGTTCTCATAGTGTCATATGTCATAGTTTTCATAGTCCATCAGCTTCATTGGGAAATTGCACTGAAATACCAATTTTCAGACTTAATGAATCAGAATACCTGGCAATCTTTTACTCGGTAGAGATGATAACAGGTCTCTAAAATTGGTCGACCTGAAAGCAGATTGGTGTCTTCCTTAAATGAGACATTCATTTTATATTCGATATTTTTAAAATAATTGTTAAAGGAAAGAAGAGACAAATGCAAGAGTCTTAGAGGCCAAAACTGCAAGGAAGGATCTGAGCATTGATGACAACCCAAAGTATAACACACATGCTTGAATATTTATAGGGCATGTATGAATGAATAGACGCATACATGGGAGTTCAAAAGTTCTCTTGGAAAAAGATTTCTAATGAGCTATATAGCTACTCCACTACTCCTTAACTGTAGGCTTTCCATAGTCTCGTCCTTTCAAAGAGTAGAATATAAAAGCTGAAGAAGGGGAACAAATGAGTAACTTCGTAGGGTAGTAGTCCATTACATTATCCCTCAACCAGGTCAGATCAATATGAACTGTGATCAGTCATGTTGATGCTATTTGCCCTTCCCAGGAATTTATGAGAATGCACCTCTCTACTATTTCCCACTACCAGTCACCCCCAAGCCCCAAAGTCCTTGTATACTCATGGAAAAACAACAGACAAATCCCAATTGCAGAAATCATACAGAATACCTGTCAAGTCCTCCTCCAAAGTTGTCAAGCTCATCAAAACCCAGGAACATCTGAAAAGTTGTCATAGGAACCTCAGGAGAAAGGTGTGTGTCCTTGGAGGGATCTTGGAACAGTCAAAGGACATTAGCAAGAGACTAAGGAAATCAGAATGAAGTATGGACTTAGTCAAAATGGTAATGTATTGGTTCATTAATTATCCCAAGTTATTAATATAAATATAAGGCAGATATTTTATATAAGCCATTAAGATATGAAACAACTGGGTGTGAAGTATATGGAAATTCTGTACTATCGTTGCAATTTTTCTGTAAATTAAAGCTGTTCTGATAGAAATATGTATGAGGCCAGAGTGACAAGCTTCAAAAACTAAACAATGTCAATAACAATAGCAATTTCTATACTTGTATGCTGATAATTTGCATTTTCCTTCTATACACTTCCCTCAAGGTTTTCTCATAAGCAGGCTATACTAGTTTGTTTATTTGTTTATAGAAAAATGTAAGAAATGTGGCTGTTAATGAAATATCTTGAGAGGAAGGCACAGTGGGTTCAAATAAAAGCAGAGAAGGGGAACAAATGAGTAACTTCGTAAGGTAGGTATAACCATCTTCTCTAGCAGTCATCAGTAATTATCTCTCTCTACTAAAGCAGAAGTTGATTTTAAAATATGGCTCCACTCTTTTCACTGTTTGCTTCCCTCGAGACATTACACAGAAAGACTGTTAGTTTATTATGCAATTCTAAGCTCATTGATGGCAGAGATGGTTTCATTTACTTTTGTATCTCATCATCTAGCACTGGTAGTGAAATGGTTATGGACTGGAGTGTGGCTTTAGGAAAGTTCCCCAATGAAATTCTTGTAGCACAGGCCTTCTTCCTGTCAAAGACTGTGCACATGAAGTGCCATGATGGAAAAACAAAACAGTTGAACAAAGAAACTTCCTTGGCACTTTCTTCCTTGTCTTTTTCTCATCTACAGAGTTTTCCATTTTCTTAAAATGTCTCTCTAACAAATCTCTATGATTTTCTTGTTTCCTGGGGGGAAAACTTTCAAGATTACACCATCAGGATTCAGAAAAACAGCCACCATAATTCCTGAGTTAGCGTTTCTTCCTTGAATGTAACTGGGCCAGTAGATCTCCTCAGAAGCCATTGCTTTGATTAAACTCTGTTTTTAGGGTTTCCTGATGAAATTAAGGTATATTACTAAAGGGAATATACTTGGTAAGTGCATATATATGTATATATGCACTTACATATATATATCACACACACACACACACACACATATATATATATATATATATTAGAGACATGTTTACACATGTTTTATTGGGAATAACCTATGTATGAACTGGAACCTTAATATTAAGACTTTTTTCTTAGCCAATGTATAAATCTTGAATGTGTAACCCATTCAAGATTTGCCATATGTGCAACTTAGTAATACTAATTACATTGATCATGTTATGCAACCATCAGTGTGTTAGTCTGGGTAGAATAGAGGAACAAATTTCATAGACACGCATATGGATATAAGGAAAGGTTTATATGCAAAAGGAATGGAACACTGAGAAAGCATCCCATCCCAGTCCAGTTCAAAATCATATGTCTGATATTAGCCCATATGCCTGATACCAGTCTATAATGTCTCCTTCTGACTCACGAAGTCACAGGTCAGTGGGTGCAGAATCCTGGCGCTGGCAGGGGTCTCCCAATGGCTCCTCACTTCCAGGGCTCAGGGTTCATCAACAGCATTCGGTGGTGGCAGAAGCAACTCATTGCTGGCAGGGGTCTCCACATGGCCTCTTCAGCTTCAGAGGTCTGGCTCCATCAGGACCAAGCCATGTGACTTCTCTGGCTCCGCAGATGCTGTCATCTTGTCTTTTCTGTGATTAATCTTTTCTCACACTAGCTCCCAACAACTGGGGAGATAGCTTCTCATCTTCACGAGGGAAATATCGCAAGATTTCCCAGACGTATCAGGAGAAAACCATGCCTACACAGAGGCCTCATTGGCTACTCAATGGCTATCTCCAGATTAACAGGCTAGATACCACCTCTACATCTTAATCATGAAATTAACATAAGCACATGACTGCCACAATCAGCAATCCATTGTGATAGAATTTCCTTTGTAGTCCTTAAGGACTTCTCCCCACACCCTGCCACAAAAGCAAGAGGATGAGATGCCCAGTCAGTGATGAAGGAGAATATCATGGAAGTCCACAATACATTTGACCCATTTCTAATGATAATTTCAGTTCAGTTTGCTGTGCTCACATCTGTGCTTGAAATTGTTGTCCATTATTTTTATTGACTATAAAATGTGCCCCTTAATAAAATTTCAAACAAATTTATGCACTGTTTTTCTTTGACATAATAAAGGAGTAGATATTATAAACCATGGCCTTTATAAAGGCCTTTCTGTGCCATCTGCTTTAATGTTTAATTTGCTTTTAACTTTGAATGGGGGGGTCTTTCAAAAAACATTCAAATCACTGTTATTATTATTCCTATCAATTTCATTCCAGCTTAGCCTTTTGATCATGTTATTAAGCGTTAGAAATTACATGGTATCTTTATTGTGCACTAGTCACTAATCGGTCACTTATTGGGTAACTAGCAATTTTGGCAAGTGAGCAAGAGATCATTTTCTGTTAAAAATAAATTGGTAGGGGGTGAAAAGAAGAAAACTCACTTTTCATTTTTCCCCTGATACGTTGGAAGCAGAATACAGCTTTTCTTCACTAAATATTCTCTGTAGTCTGTCCTTGCTGCCTTGCACTGTGTTTCATCAGACTACTAATACAAACAAGCTAGAAGGCATTTAACAAATTGTTCTGTTTTAAAAATTATACTTAATAAAGAATTGCTTATAATAATTAGTTCTATTCAATCATGCAGGTAATCTATGGTCATGATGAACAAGAGAAATGATAGAGAAAACTCTTAGGGCAAATGTTGCCATGTGAATCTTGTAATCCTTCCTTCCTTCCTTGAACCAATTCTTGTCAGTAGTTTGCATCTTGGTGTACATCTTCCACACGCATGTATGTTTTTCTTCTACCAGAATGAGATTATATTATACTTATTTTTCTGCGCTTCATTTTGATTTGTTCACCTGTCATATCAGCATCTGGATATTGATTTTTTTTCAATGTTGATATGTTATTGTTAGGTGTCATGATATTGGTTCCCCTTTGCTATGACTTTATGAATAGCAGAACACTGCTCAGTCCCTTACTATCTCCACCTTGTTGTTAAGATTGAGCCAATTGCTGCAGCCACAGTCAGTCTTTCTCATCGAGAGTCTTCCTCTTTATAATTGACCCTTACTTTTCCAAGCATGTTGTCCTCTCCGACTAACAACATGTCCAAATTAGGTGAGACAAAGTTCATCCTACCTTCCAAGGAGCATTCTGACTGTGCTTCTATCAATGGATTTGTTTGTCCTTTTGACTGTCTATGGTACTCGCAATATTCTTCACCAGCATATTTGAATGCTTCAATTATTCTATCTTCCTTATTCAGTGTCCAACTTTCACATGCATACAAGGTAATGGAAAATACCATGGTTTGGTCAGGTGCACCCTCGTCCTTCAAGAGGCATATATATGCTCATACAGTAAGGTGAAAGGTCAATATATATTCAAAGCATATATTGTATGTTTGATAACTATATATTTCTACAAATAAAGGGGAATTTCATGTCAAATACTTACATGTTTATTCCTTATTGTAAATATATCTATCTCTTTACATAGGGAGAAGGCTGTTATAAAGATATCTTGAACTTCATTGCTTAGATTAATATGTATGTCCAATTTTCATTGAATGAGCCAGAATCCATGCTAGTTGCTATATATATACATATATATGTGTTTGTGTATCATATATATACACACTCATATATATGTATATGTATACTTTGTGTACTGTTGCTTTTGTGTCCTCAACTTTACAAAATTGACTAACACTATTTACCTAAATGGGCTGATGTCTGAATTAAATGATAGACTGCATACAACTTCCTCAGGGTTATCATAACTATTAAATGAGTTAATGTACGTAACAATTTTTTTGTGAGTTCAGCCTGGCATAGAGTAAGTCTTCCATATGAGTGCTAAATCCTAGCAACCTATGACTTCCTTTCCCTGAAGATGTGAATGCATCTTTACTCCCCTTTCCCCCTTGCCCATTCACATATTTACTTGAAATACCCTGTAATATTTGTGTCAGATTATTATGTCTTTGTTTATGCCATTTTATTTTCCTTAAATTATTACTCTCATAAAATGTGCATTAGAAATGTGTCCATGTATGATCAATGTTGGTTGGTAAGCTTTATTTTGACCCTTATTCAAAACAACTCATGTTTCTACCATACATGTCTATTCATGATATCTTTATTTCTAATCCATCACAAACAACTATATTTTAATTTCACAAAAATCTGTTGGCAAATGCATTTTTTCTTTTTTTGTGTGAGGCATCACTGCTCTCTTGGGAGTAGGAAGCCCAGTCTTGCTCCTGGAGAGCTGCTCCTGAATTTGAACCATCAACCTCATGGGCCACCATCCCATATACAACCATTATGCCACCAGGGCTCAGCCCATTTTTTCTTTTAAGGAATAAGTATACCTGCAAATAATTCCTGAGTTCTTTCATATTTAAATGTATCTCCCTTTTTAAAAAAAAAGTCTTTTCATTGGGGACTCTTAAAGCACTGATAAAAAATGCATACATCCATTAACCCTCCTGAATGAAAAATAAATTAGTTGCATTTATTAGTTTTTAATTTTAACAATTTTATTGACATATCTTTCATGTATACAGTTCAGTGATTTAAACACATTTAAGAGTCATTCACTCCTCACTATAATGAATTTCAGGACATTTTTTTCTTTCTTGTACTCACTATTATTAGCTTCTCATTTCACCCAAATTATTCTGTTATAACTCAAATAAATTAATCAAGTTATTTTCTCTATAGATCACCAATCTTGGGTTTCATATAAAGGGAAATGTCCAAAAATTGAAAGCAAGATTTAAAAACCTCCAAAATGCCCAAAACAATAAAAAAAAATAAAAGAGGAAAAAAATCAAGGGGAACCTAGTGCAATTTAATAAAATATAATAAAAACTGGAACATATTTGATGGATCAAAGGAAAGAAAAAAATCATAATGTGTTGAATTTCAACCTAACTACATCTGCATTAGTCCACTTTCTAATGCAATCTCTTTGAGAGTAGGGATATCTCCTTTCAGTTTCACAGTCAGAGAACGTTAACCAGAGATTTAATGGGGGACCCAGCAAATTGGGTTTTGGCTCTTACTGTTATCCATAGCCTTCTGTAAACTCTGTGCTCAGAATTTAATCTCTAATATAGTTCCCTATTTAGGGTCTTGGAATTTATTTTTATAGTTTAGATCACACATGCACATGTGCTTTTGTGTGGCTTCATCTCTCATCTCACTAGGTGGCTGCTTGTTTTAAGACAAGGCTTTAAGACCCCACACTGTTGTTTTTTTTTTGGGGGGGGGCAACAATCAGATTTCTTCAACTCACTTTACTATAGCATCCAGAAGTTGGTCATATTTAGAATCTTTTCCAACAATGCCATCCTGAACTGGGTTCTCTAGAGAAGCAAACCCAGTGAAGCTTGATATATATCTACATGAAGAAGGTCATATCAAGAAAATGGTTCACACAGTTGTAGATGATAGCATGTCCAAGCCAAGGCAGATTCCATGTTCTTGGGTTGGATATGAGGCAGGAGGTTTCCTGTGACTTTGAGTAGCTACAGTGATTAATGAATTCAAGATATGCAGAAAGATCACAGGTGGCAGCAAAGGCAAATTAATTTGAATGCATGGAAAAAGGCAGGCCACTGAAGATGGCAAGATCAGCAGGTAAGATTGCTGGCCATTTGCTCCAGTCTAAAGCAGCAGAAATTGAGCTAGACGCAGGATCGAGACCCACCAAAAAGCAAAGAAAGCACTTCCACAGGGTCCACTTCTATTGGAAGCAGGGCACATCCCTGAGGAAGGTCCCTTTCATTTGACTGTATCAAGGCTAGAATCTGAATAAGAGCATTGCATCCCACCCTAATCTTCTTTCAAGTGCTTGACTGCACAGAGACGGTCCTATTATAGAGTTGATTACTTTGGGTTATGTCACATCACGGATGATTACTATGTTTTAATTGCCAAACCACTGGGAATTCTGGTCCACCCAAGTTGAAACAAAACCTACTTTATTAACGTTTCATCTTTATATTATTGTAGGTAAGAAACCTGATCCCAGTGCGTGCACACACACACACACACACACACACACATATATATATATATATATATATATATATGAAAATAAACAACTATATATATAGTTGTTTATTTTCTTCTACGGGTGATAGTTGTAGGCAATCATTGATTCCAGCTAATGATTTTATGATGAAGTAGGGTTTACTTAGTAGCCCTTCTAGGGTTTGCTAAGCTGAATCTTTGTGGAGTAGAGCCCTGCTGGTATCGTAGTTACATGTTGGACTGCTAACTATAGCAATTGGAACCCTCCTCAGGAGCAGGACTGGCTTCTCTATTCCTGGTAGTCAAAGTCTTGGAAACTCATGAGGGGAAGTTCTACCCTATTCTATATGCCACTACACATCAGCTTCGACTTGATGGCAATCCGTTTGGAGGGTATTTATGAAAGGAACCCGGGTGGCTCAATGCCTAAACACTTAGATGCTAACTAGAAGTCTTGTAACCAGATCCCATCAGTTGCTCTACAGGAGAGAGGGATGACAGTCTGCTCCCATAAAGGTTGCAGCCTTAGAAGTCCTACGGGGTACTTCTCCTCTGCCCTACATGAATGCCACAAGATTGCTATGAGTTGGCATCTTTTTGAAGGCAACAGGTTTGGGTTTGGGGAAGATTTACAGGAACAGATTGCTAGGCCTTTGTCCTACAGAGCCACTGGTCCTAGCATCAAGCTTTTTACTTCTCTGTTAACTAGTGGAGTTTTTCACTTTGAGTTGAATCACGTGGTTTTCTCAAGATTGCCGACATTCTTCATATTTGAGATTTGAAACAGTCACTGGATTACGATTTCAAGAGTAAATGAATCCTGCATACCACTTTTTCCATTTTGATCCAAAGACTTCAGTTTCAACAGCATTTTCTCTATGCACACACATAGCCCTACATGGGTCAAGCCTCTCTTGAGTCTCCAGATTGGGGGAAGTCATCTTGTTATAATGGCTATATTGTCACTGTGGTAAAATCTGTACCTGCTTCATCTTTTTTTTTTATTGTGTATTTCTGCACATAACATCTTTTCCCAGGGCAACTTGCTTTGTAGTCCCTGAGTGGTGCAAGCAGTTAAGAGCACAACAACTAACTGGAAGATTGGCATTCCAAGCAGCTAAAGGTCGTTCAGGAAAAAAAAGAATTCTAGTGATGTGATTCTGAAAGTCAGAGCCAGTGAAAAATCTATGGCCTACAGTTCAATTGTGGTACTAGGCTGGGTTCTCCAGAGAAGCAAAACCAGTGAAATATTTATATGTATATAGAGAGAAGTTTATAACAAGAAAATTGTTCATGCAGTTGTAGATATTGGCCAAAGCCTAGGCAAATTACAAGTTCGTGAGACAGATGGAAGGTGAGAGGCTTCCGCTGATTCATGTAGCTGCAGCAATTGATGAACCCAAGATAGGCAGGAAGATTTCAAGCTGGTTGGTCAAGTTGACTCAATAACAACTGATTTCTGACCAAGGTGACATACATTTTGGCCATGTGATTGAAGTTCCAGATTTTGAGATGGTAGAAACTTGTAGATTTACCAGCTGCATTAAATGTAATCACAAGGAACCTTATAAGTTGGAGGCAGTAGCAGTTAGTAGATATGAGAACAGAAGCAAGAGGTTTGAATGATATAAGGAACTGCTCATAAATCAAGACACACAGGCAATCCCTAAAAGCTAAAAATGCCCCTGCCCTGATATCTCCATAAAGTAACTCAGCACTGCCAGTCCCGTGACTTTCAGAACTATGAGAGAATACACTAGCATTGTTTGAAGCCAGTAAATTTGTGGTAATTTGCTGCTATAACTAAGGCAGGTGTTAATACATTTTAGTGAAATTTGAGAAGGGATTAGAAAAAGAGGCACACATATTTAATTCATCATATTATACCTGGAATTTATTACTATTTGGAAAATACTAAAAATATTTCCTCATTGATAAGCCTCATCCAATCTTTATAATCTCACTAGTGTTTTACCACTTTTATAGGTTTTTTTTTTACTTTTCTATCATCCATTAACTTATTCTTTTGAAACATATTGGTATTTATGAAGGCGCCCTGGTGGCACTATGGGAGAAATATGAGTCGTTAGTTCAATGCAAGACAGATGAGGCTATCTGTTGCTGTGAGGAGTTATTTTCTCTGATATCCTTTATTAGGTTTCTGTGAGCAGAATCAACTCAGTGGTAGTGGATTTGATATCATTTATTTTCATACTACTTAATCTTACATTTGAATATTTATGGTATTAGTTTAGTCTCTAAATTTTTCACAGTTACTTCTCTGCCATTTATGAACATATTTCAAACATGTTGACCATCTCCTGCTGCCAGCCACTATGCTGATTATTGAAAATGAAGATTCACCATGAAATCCAATAAATAAATTCTACTGTGAAAACATGCATGATATCTGCCATATTATCATTGCTATTAATCTGTAAATCACTGTTACTATATTATAAATTTGCTGAGGACAAGGTGTTTTATATGTTCTTCTATGCTTGACATGATATAAGATTCTTAATATAATTTTAATCATGAATGAGTGAGGAAGAATAATACAAAAGAAACAAGATGGCTCTTTTAATAACAGGATGCTGTCTTTATTTTCATGTAATCACAACACCATTGCTATAATTAATATATTGCAATGACAATCTATTCATTTGTGGACAATTTTAAACAATCCTACAATTAACCTAAAAATTCACTAAATTAGATTACATATTTATCCTGGTTCTCTCTGTGTTTTATCATTGAAACATCTACAGCCATTCAACATTGATAGCAATTTAAAATTTTTGATTTGGCCATCTACAAAAGTGATGTGTTTAAAGTCAATCTGCCTGATACATTCTATATTTCCTCCCTTGAACTTTTAAAATATTCAGTTAGGCAAATATTGTCAGCAATTAATGAAGTTAGTGATTTTAGTTCTTGTATAGGAAAGTTCCTAAGATGCCTCATACTATCCAGTAAGAGTGAAAAAAATAAACGAAAGAAAACATGTTTTACTTTTCAGTACGTGCCTTTGGTTCCCATGGAAACAGTTCAGTAAAAGAAGTTTGAAATATTACATATTATTTAATATCTCATACTCACATAAATATTGCCAGAAGATATGCCATATGTGTTTGATTGCAAAGTATCATAGGTGTTAAGGAAAATAATATATAAAATTTAAACTCACTTTGGCCCATCACTATTGACATTGCTGGCCAGGAAGGAACTTCTATAAGAATCTCAATCACTATCTTGGAAATATATATATAAATAAATAAATAAATAAATAAGTAAGTAATTTGATGAGAGTATACTGATTTAATAGTGGCCATTCTTATAATCATGCACTTTCTTCTAGAAAAAGTGCCTGTAGAAAAAGACTTAGAGCTTGATTTTAGCTTCAACTTTTGAGTGAAAGCTCAATATTACCTTACATGTGTCTAAGTTTATTTTAGGAAGGAGTCCTACAAGGGTTAAGTGTTCTGCTGCTTTCTGAAAGGTGGCTGGTTTGAACGCACCCAGCAGCTCAAAGGGCAAAGATCTGGTGAGCTTAGTCTGTAATGATTCCAAAACCAAAGAAACTCACTGCCAGCGAGTCCGTGCTGACTCATAGCGACCTGCGTGGGCGTTTCTGAGACCGTACCTGTTTACAGGAGTAGAAAGTTCAGTATTGCTCCCACAGAACTGCTGGCAGTTTCGAACTGCAAGGCATGTGGATCACAACCTAACATGTAACCAGTACACCACCAGTGTTCACATCTCCCTATAAGACTGATCTGGCCTGAGCCCCGGAGGCGTAGTGGTTGTGCGCGGCACTGTGGCCCAGTGGGATGGAGGTTCAATTCCAGCTCCACAGAGCAAAGGCTGAGCCTCCTACTCCCACCACCTGAGGGCAGTGATGTCAAAAACAAAACAACAACAACAACAAAAGACTGATCTACACTGTCACATGGAGTCCCTGTGAGTCAAAAATCGACTTGATGACAACCAGCAACAACATAAAAAAAAAAAACTAGACAAGTTTCAATCAAAGAAATCATTGGATTGGCATTACAAAGGTACAGAATGTAGTTTTTGTTGGTGGTATCATTACGTCCCTGATATTAGCCAATTTCCTATACTACTACCCACTCTCAATGATGAAGTTCAAGTGACTAGACGTTTCAGATCAATGAGGAGTCTCAGCAGTACTGCAGGCCTGATCCTTTGGAATACCATGGCTGGAAGGAAGTTTAGAGCGAATCATATTCAAACACCCTTTTCATATCCTTTGTGTGTGTGTCACAGGCATTAAAGGGCTTAGCCAAATGCCATCCACTGCATATCAACCTTTCTTGTTTAGCACGTTTACATTGTGCAGCACATATGGTTGTCAGTCTTGGCTGCTTCCCCGTATCTGACAATTCCATACTGCATACATATCCTGGGGAACTCCCAAGATTCAGGGTGAGAAAGGAACCGAAGTGACTACATCCATCTTGATTCCATGAGAACCTTAAACAGGGTGTCTTTCCTTGTTTCAGGCCTACAAACAAGACTAGAACTTACTGGGTTTTAATTTATTTATATCTGGCCTCTCTGAGAGAGAAAGACGACACTTTGTATTCCCATAACTATCATCCCAGAAACTCCCGAGGGGCAGTCGTATCCTGTCATACAGGGTTGCCATGAGGCATAATAGACTCAATGGTAGTAACAGTCTATCCGAGATGAATCTCAGGAAATCCATGTCAACTAATCCATTGAGAATTATGCTCTGATTGCCTAAGTTGTTGTTCTTTTTACGAACCATCTCGTTGGCTCCAAACCACCTATGCACAACAGAACAAAACACTACCTGCTCTCGCACCATCCTCACAATTTTTCCTATCCTTGAGCCCGCAGTTGCAGCCACTGTAACAATACATCATGTTTAAAGCCTTCCTTTTTCATTCCATTGCCCCTCTATCACACGTGATGTTCTTCTCCAGGGAGTAGTCTCTCCTGACAATATGCCCACAATATGTAAGAGCAAATCTCACTAACTGTGACTCTCTAAGGGGCACTCTGGCCTGAATTCTTCTAAGACAGATCACTTTCAATATGCTCCAGTGCCATATTTCAAGCACATCAATTCTTCTTTGGTCTTCCTTATTCAATGTCCAAGTTTCCAATGCCTATGAGGTGATTGGAAATGCCATGGCTTGGTTCAGTCCTACCTTAGTGCTCACAGTGACAGCCTTGCTTTTCAGTGCTTTAAAGAAGACTCATGCAGCAGATTTACTCAATGCAACAAGTCTGTTGGTCTCTTGACTGCTGCTTCCATGAGCATTGATTGAGGATCCAAGGAAGAGGACATCCTTGACAACTTCAACCTTTTCTCCACTTACCTATTGATCCGGTTGTGAGGATTTTCCTCTTTTTTACTTTGGGTTGTAGTCTGTACTGATGGATGAAATCTTTGATCTTCCAGTTTCAATAAGCAAGCTTGTGTCATCTACATATCCCAGGTAGCTAATAAGTCTTCCTCTAAATCCCAATGCCACACTCTTCTTATTAACAATCTTCTCCTGATTATTTTTTCTGCATAGTTTGGGTGAATATTGTGAGAAGATAAAACCCTGATATATGCCTTTCTTGAATTTACACCCTGAAGCATTACCTCATTTTGTTTGCATAACTCTCTCTTGATCCATGTACTAGTTCTGAAGGAGCACAAAGAAGTGGTCTGGAATTCACATTCTTCTCAAGGTTGACCATTGTTTGCTAAATCCAAACAGTGGAATGCCATGGCACAGTCACTGAAGCACAATAACCACATCGTTCTGGCATTTTCTGTTTTGAGACAAGATCCAGATGACATCAGCAATGATCTCCCTTGTTCTACTCCTCTTCTGAATACGGCCTGAAACACTGGCTGCTCTCTCAGAGCACTTCTGCAACCATTCTTAGATGATCTGAATGTGATGCTTGCTAAATTTCCAAACAGCCTCGCCTGCCCCTGGTCCCCAGGCTTAGCTGTTAATTCCAACTCATAGTGACCATTCATAGGATTTCTGAGCCTGAAAATCTTTATGGAATCAAACAGCTTCATTTTTCTCCTACAGAGGGACTGATGGATCTGAACCACCAATTTACCAATCCCGATGTTTACCCGAGAGCACTACCAGGAATACTTAGTTTCTGTTACACACTGACGAAAAATGTCTACGTGACTTGTGAGGAGAATGAATCACTGCCTTGTAAATCATTCAGAGACACTTGCAGGTGTTACAAACCACGTGGCTTCACTTTCAAAGAAACAGACACTTTCTGAATCCATACCCTTAATCCAATATTTCCACGTCTTTCCTTGTTCCAGCTACAGAAGCGTTGCACTGACAAGATCTGATTGTACCCAGGACCTTTGCTGCTTTCTGCTCCACAGCCTGACCTTGTCACTAAACTTCATTTGCTTGTCAGTGCAGCCGAAAGACTCTGAGGGTTATCTATCTTCAAAAGAGAATTGTAGAGAAATGCATGACACTGTCAATCTCAGCAGCACAAAACTATTAAATGTCTATTGAGTTATTTGACACATAGAATTTGAAAGCAAACAAAAACAGTATTGACACCTCAATTGCATTGTTCTATCCGCTATAGGTGGAACTGATCCTCCTTGGGAACACTGATCATTGTGAAGACCAATCCAGGTACACGTTCTCAGATTGCTAGCAACAGAAACTGAGGAGCACCGCACCCAAGGTAAGGAGTAATAGCCTGTTCCATTGCTAGGCTTACAGGGAGGAAGGAAAAATGGGAGTATGGCAATATCTATTGACTGACTCTGGCTAACTCAGTGAGTGGTCTAACAGTTTGAGGTATTTAAAACATGTTGTTGTATCTCAAAAACACTGACATTGAATCAATGCCAACTTATAGGACAGAGTAGAACTACCCCTGTGGTTTTACCAGAGACTGTAACTTTATTGGAGCCTCTTCTTGCTCTTGTGGAGCAGCTGGTGATTTCAAAGTGTGGACCTTGCAGGTTGCGGCCAGTGAATAACAATGAAACTCCTTTGTGAATATGTGTAGATTCAGGAGAGTGTCTTCTATAGATAATTTGGACCTCTTGTTGGATGATCTCACACATTTCCTTATAAATAGAACCCTAGAAAAATTCCTGTCTTGTCTTTCCTCAAAGATGAAACTGACAGGGCCGTGTTTTACTCTGATACTGGCCCACTTTGTGATTCTTGTTTATTTTATGTGAATAAATATTTTCCCTCATATTCTGAATAGAAGGATGATGAGCAGAGTTAGGATAACTAGGATGGACATTTATACAGTTAGGTCTTAATTTTGATTTCTTTATCTGATCAAAATCAGCTATGTTCTGGAATCATTATATTCCTAGGCCATTACTCTCTCTCATCCTTCTTGTTTTGTCCACTGTTCCAAATATCTTATCTTACAGAGGCTCTGATTTCATTACTGAAACACATTCCATTAACTACAGTGATCTGTTTCTCTGTTCTATCAGAAATTTCTCCTCTTGGTTTTGTTTAACATTTTGTGATCTCTGTGAAAGTTCACAAAGCAAGTTGGTTTGCAATTCAATAATTCATACACATTTGGCTCTATGAAATTGATTGCAATGCCTACAGACTAATAGGATTCTTTCTACTTTTTCCCTGGGTTTCCTGTTTTCATTTCTGCTGCGATTCCATGCTGTCCACCTTTCTGAGCTTTATCCCTGGGCAAATGCTTTTGTTTTGATCTGATGTGATTGATTGTTCCAAGGCGTGCACACTTCCCCGTTGCTATTGCTTACCTTATACTATCTATCATTTGGTCTTACCATTTGTCTGTCAGTTTGTCATACTATGGTGGCTTACATGTTGTTTTGATGCTGGGGGCCCAAGGTTAATGAGTTTTACTAGAGCTTCTGGGCTCAGAACAAACGACAGAGAAGGAAGAGACTGTCTACTTCTGAGGAATTAGCCACTGATAGCAGCCTTCTGAAAAGTTACAGAACTGTGTATGATATAGTGGATGGAGTGAGAATTTCCAGGCCTTCATTTGTTGGTAAGGTATGACTCAAAATGACAAAGAAGTTGCAAATATCTTTTATAATTGGAACTTGGAATATACAAAGCTTGAATCTAGGAAAATAGGTATAGTCAAAATGAAATGTATCACATAAAAATCAATATCTTAGGTATTAGTGAGTTGAAATGCACTGGTATTGGCAAGTTTGGATCAGATAATCATATGGTTTGCTATGTCCAGAAAAAGAATTTCAAGAGGAATAAAATGGCATAATGTATATATATATATATATCACATTTCAAGAATTTTCTTTAAGTACAATGCTGAATTTGTGAGGCTAAAGCATAAGGAAATCTAGTTAATACAGTTACAATTTAAACTTATGCACCAACCAGAAAAGATAATGATGAAAAATTGAACAAATCTACAAAATTCTTCCAATTGATCAAACATGCAGTCATAACACGTTGATACTTACTGGTGCTTTGAGTGCAAACATTAGAAGCAAAGAGGGAGTAATAGTAGTTGAAAAATGTGGCCTTGGTAATTGAAATGAACTGAATATCACTTGATAGAATTTTTCAAGACTGATGACTTCTTCATTACAAATACTTTTTGTAACAGCAGAAATGTGTACTTCACCAGATGGAATTCATCATAAACAAAGTGACTACATCTGTGGGAGGAAATGATGGAGAAGCTTAATATCAGCAGTCAAAACAAGGTCAGACGCTGACCACGGAATAGACCATTGATTGTTCCTGTGTAATTTCAGGTTGACGTTGAAGAAATGAAAACAAGTAAATGAGAGACAAAATACAGCTCTTGAGTACATCACGTGAATTTTGAGATCATTTCAAGACTGGATTTGATGCATTGAAACTTAATGACTGATGCCTTGATGATCCAGGGGAAATCATCAATAATGTCTTACATAAAGAAAACAAATAATGATCAAAAAGACAGGAAAGAAGGAAAGATTCAAATGAATGTCACTAGAGACTGAAACTTGCTCTTAATCACAGAATGGCTAAAGACAAATGAAATAAATGATGAACAGAAAATAGAATAGGGTATATGGAGAAGAGAAAATAAAATATGACAAAGTTTGTAAAGATTTGAAGTTAGAAAGCAAAAAAGAAAAAACACATGCAGCCTATTTTAATTGCCATAAGATATGAAATGAAGGAAGGAAGAAAAACCCAAACCTTGAGTTGCAATAATAAAAGATTCTATTGGAAAAATATTTCAAAATGCAAGAAGTAACATAAGGTGCTGGAAGGAATACATAGTCTCTATTTAAAAAAAAAGTTGATGTCCAATCATTTCAAGAGGTATCATATGACACAGAGGAGACATCAGTAGGGAACTGTGATAAATTCAAGCCAGGCTCAGAAAACGATATTACAGAGATCAGATGGATCTTGACCCAAAGCAGAGAACACCAGAAAAATATTTATTTGTGTTTTATTGACTATACAAAGGCACTCAACTGTGTGGATCATAGTACAGCATTAAAAATGGTATTCCAGAACATTTCATTGTGCTCCTGTGGAAGTTTTACATGGATCAAGAGGCAGTTGTGTGAAAATAACAAGGGAATACTACATGGTGTAAAATCAAGAAATGATTGCATCAGAGTTGTATCCTTTTAATATAGTTATTCACTTTGTATACTGAGCAAATAATCCAAAAATGTGGACTGTATGAAGAAGAATGAACCATCACAGTTAGAAGAAGTTGTATCAATCCGGGTAGACAGGAGGAATAAATTCATGGACACTGATATGTGTATAAGATAGAGGTTTATACACAAGAACAGTTGAGTATTGAGAAAACATCTTAGACCACATCAAATCCGTAAGGCTGATATTAGCCGATATGTCCATTACCAATCTATAAGTCCTCTTCTGGCTCAAGAAACACATGCCATGGTGTCGAATGCAGGAAGATCACAGGCCAGTGAGTTTCAAAGTCTTGTGGATACAGTGGTGGTAGAAGCATCTCAGTGCTTGTAGGGGTCTCCACGTGGCTCTCCAGTTCCTAGGGTATGGGGTCTTTCAGTATAGTGCTATGTGCCACTCTCAGGGAGTGATCTGAGAGAAGAAACTGTCTTCCACCTCCAAGGAGGAAATACAGGAATTCCCAGGATGCTCAGGGAAAGGCCATGCTCAAACAGAGGCCTCATTTGTTATACAATGATTAAGAGGCTAGACTCCATCCCTTCACTCATAATCCTCTCAAATTGACAGCTGATTATATAATGACCACAGAAGGCTTACTAATAATATTTCATGTGTAGATGATACAACTTCTGCCACTGTGAGGAGGATTTGAAACCCCTGCTGATGAAGACCAAGGACTTCAGACTTTAGTATGAATTGCAACTCAATGTAGAGAAAATCCAAATCCTTACACCAATGGATAGCATCTTCATAAATGTAGAAAAGATTGAAATTGCCGAGTATTTCATCTTACTTTGGTCCACAATGAATGATCATGGAAACAGCAGTGGGAAATTAAACAGTGATATTAGCTGATGTAAGGTGGGATACTGGATGCAGTGGGGTATTATGAGCAAGGGGAGGAAAGGGTATTTTGAAAGTAGATAATGAGGGAGGGAGAGAGGAGGGAACACTGAAGCTGATCATGATTGCCCAACTCATAGTGAGAGCGATTTAACCATGGGGGAGGGAGACTAAGATAGGTGTGGTGTTGATTGTACAATTCTCCTTGATATTATTGGATGGTTAAACTACTCAAATAGTGGATATCTCAATCATGTGCCAATAAGATTGTTAGGAAAATATAAAACAGAAATATATACCCCCAAAGTTATTGAAGAGCAAGGATGGCACATTGAGGACTAAGGTGTGTCTTACTCATGCCATGGTACTTTCAGTTGCTTCATATGTCTGTAAAATTTGATCACTGACTAAGGACAACTAAAATAAAATTGATGTTCTTGAATAATGGTGTTCGTGAATACTTGTAAAAATATCATGGGTTTTTAGAGGAACAGACAATTCTGTCTCAGAAGAAATATGGCCAGAGCACTCCCTAGAAGGGAGGAAGGCCAGACTTAGTCTTATGTATTTAGGGTATGTTATCATGAGAGACCAGTGGCTGTGGAAGGACATTATACTTGGTGCGTTAGTCTGGCTTGACCAGGGAAACAAATCCATAGACACTCATTTATACAAGGAAGAACTTTATATAAAAGAACAATTGTTGTTGAGAAAGCATCCCAGGCCAGTCCTGATCAAGTCCCTACGTTCAATATTAGCCCCTGTGTCTGATACCAGAATACAAATTCCTCTTCAGACTCCAGCAGCACATGCAATGATGCCTAATGAAGAAAGATTACAGGTCTTGGGACACTGGAAGCACTTCAGCACTGACTTGGGTATTTGCAGGACTCCTACAGCTCCAGGGCTCTGGCTGCTCTAGCGCATCTCCATATGACTTTTCAATAGGAATGTCTTGCAGGGAGAGTGTGTATCTCACTGCCAGATAGGAAGATAGAAGTTCGCAGAATTCTCAGAAAGCCATGCTCACAGAAAGACCTCATTGGCTATGGCCTGAATGACAGGCTAAACTCCACCCCTTATCCCAAGTTTATAGTAGATTATGGAACTACCATACTTAGTACATTGGAGAGGCAGGAAAAAGAGGAAGGTCCTTGACAAGATTGATTGATCTAGTGACTCTAACATAATACCAATTGTTAGGATGGCACAGGACTTGGCAGTGTTTTGCTTGTTGTGCTTAGGAACTTTGAGTTGCAACCTACCCAGTGGCAGCAACAAGAATGCCTAGTCATCTTTGTGCATTCCATTTCATCTTTGATGACTTACATGTTCCATAACTTCAAACTTCATACAATTCATGTTCTGATTATTGATGCATGTTTACAGCTATTTCTTTTGATGCTGATTCATGCTATATCAGAAAATGATGATTTTCAAAACTTTACTACATCTAAATTATCAAGATCAAATCTATTTTAAGGATGTAGCAATTCTCAAGTTGAATTTTGAATGTTTTCCAACCTGAGCGGTTTGACTTTCAACATTATATCTACAAGACTCTGCTGCTATTAGTAGTTTGTCACTGAACACTTTTTTTTTTTCAGAAGTAGATCTATTGGTTCTCCTTCCTCGTTTCTCCTAATGGCAACGAATCACTGTGTAGCATTAAACACATAAAAAAACAAGTAATTTTAAGTAATAGTTAAAAAAAACTATCCAACTCACTGCTATAGAATCAATTCTGACTCATTTGTGACCACAACCTTATAGGACTGGGTAGAATTACAAATATGATTTCTCAGGCTGTCAAAGTGATCAGTAATCAGGTTTCAAGAACTAAAAATCATATCATTGCATGCCTACCTTCCTGATATGATCACTGATGACAAATGTGTGCATAAGTGAATGTGGTGAAATAAGCTGATGGTGCCCAGCTATCAAAAGATATAGTATCTGGGGTCTTAAAGACTTGAAAGGAAATGAGCAGTCATCTAGCTCATAAGCAATAAAGCCCATGTGGAAGAAGCACACCAACCTGTGAGACCATGAGGTGTGGAAGGGATCAGGTATTAGACCTCAAAGGACTAAAAATTATATCGTTATAAATTAGGGGAAGTAAAGTTTGGGGACCCAAAGACCATCAGTAGGTAAAGTGACAGCCCATTACAGAGGCGTTGCAGGGAGGAGACGAGCCAGTGTCGCAACAATGATATATGCAACTTTTCCCGAGTTCTTAAATGCTTCCTCCCACACACTATCATGATCCCAATTCTATTCTACAAATCCAGCTAAACCAGGGGATGTACATTGGAGCCAGTAACAGGAGTAATTCAAGACAGATGATCCCTTTAGGACCAGAGGTGAGTGTGGTGATGCTAGGAGGGTGGAGGGAAGGGATCTACATATGACCTCCTCTCTGGAGTACTGACAATGGGAAAGTGGGTGAAGGGACAAATCAGAGTGTAGGATGAAAAAATAATGACAGTTTTTAAGTTGCTAAGGGTTCATAGAGGAGGGGGAGGGAGGAGGGAGGGGAAATATGGGGAGCTGGTACCAGGGGCCTAGGTAGAAGGAACATGTTTCGAGAATGATGATGGCAACAAATGTGCAAGTGTGGTCTGCATATAATTGCCCTATCTATTCATCGTGATAGGAATTGTATGAGCCCCCAACAAAATTATTTATAAAAAAAGAAAAAAGAAAAACCAATAAAAGTTTTACAAGAACAGAAAGCCCCTTGTTCCCCCACAACATGACTGGTGGGTTGGAACTTCTGACCTCGTAGATAGCAGCTGAACACATAACCCACTGCATGACCAGGGCTCCTTAGGTAGAGTAAGAGTAGTTAAACCTATTTCCAGCTCCACCAAACTACGCACTGCAGCAATCAGTCCTTTCTATTATCTACCACTTCTGGAGAATATTCTATCAAAGCCTGTCTTATCTTGGAGAAATCTATGAGATGTATTAAATTTATTTCTTATAACTTAAATTTCTATAAATACTTATTTATAGCTGCAAATGCTTTGTAAAATGAATTGTCAAATCATTTAAAATGTTTGAGCAGATAAAATGATAAAATATGTTTTACCTGGATATTCTCAATTTATCCTTCTTTCTCAACATATTTTGATGGCAAGGCTATTCTACATACAGGTTGACTTTTAGGATTTTTTTTATTTAGAAAGCAAAGTTAGCTCTAGCTATCTGTCTTATACATGCTGAAAAGAACCTGTAAAGTATGCTTGGAATAATGCAGAATTTTCCCCTTTTGGAAAAATGTCATGTCTGTTAACTTTAAAAATGTTCTGTTTGATGTAGAATGAAATTGAGAAATAAATTAAACAGAAAAAAATAGAGGAAACTGTAACTTTCGTTTACTTCAAGACTATTTAATTCCCCAAATATACATGAGTCACAAAAATAAAGAGGAAATATTATTTGCATGAGGTGTATTTTGACATCATGGTCATTTATTTTAAGGGGTAAGTCATTTGATAACATTGTAAATAAAGTTACAAAAGTGACTTTAACATTAATGAATAATCAGGAGAAATTGCATAAGCATAAAAATTATATACCACTCAGCTTGAATCTGTACATCTTATAAAATCTTTTGAACCAAAAAGCTGATCTACAGTTAGCAAGCATTCCAAGTAACTAAACATTATTTATGAAAAATAATTTAATTAAGATAAAATGTTTAAACCCTTGAAAAAAAGAATCTGGCATAATCATTTAATTAATTTTCCCACCTAAATGAAAGGAAGAAGACTATGTTGTCTATTTTTGTATCTCCTGAACTTCTTAGCACAGTTCAATGTTGGTTCAATGAGATAATCCTCTTCATTTTTCCTGTTAGTTTTTTTTTTTTGCTTTTGAAATTCAGAGGTCATCCTAAAGGAGAGAAAATAATAATGGCTTAGAAAATCCATTAGAACTCATGCCCTTCCTCTGAATGGTTTGCTGAATTAATTATTCTATTGATTGATCAAGCACACATTGAGTAGAAACTATGTTATATGCCAGGCACTATACAAGAATTGGCATAGAGTTGAATAAAACACAAGACTTGTTCTAAAAATATGCATAAACCATTATGGAGAAGGCACATAAATAGATCATTAAAATTTAAGCACAAATAGATAATCAATAATGTATACACAAACACAAATGTACAATCAATATGACCTATTATTATCAACCTAGGTACAAAAAATCAATAAAATATCTTTCTATTATTTACCTTCCACATGTTAGCAGAAATCCGATAGTTGCTCTCTTTGCCTAGTTTTCTCACCCTATTTTCATTACACAGTAACCTAGGGGAGTTTATTGAGTATATAATGCAAATGTCAGTAAGAGAAATCAAGAAATTTCCATTGTAAGTCAACCAAGATTTTAATTTTTTTACTGTCTCAAATATCTGGATTCCTACAAGTATGTTATAGTTTCAAGGTCATCTTTTTAAATTCATCTTTTCAATTTCATCTATTGTTTCAGAACTAAAAAAAAACCCATAAAACAAAAAGTAGCTGCCATTGAGTCATTTCTGACTACTCACAGTGATTCTGTAAGACAGGATGCCTCTGTAGGGATCCAAGATTGTAATTCTTTACTGGAGTCGAAAACCACTTCTTTCTTTTGTGTAATGGCAGATGGCTTCAACTCACAAACCTTGTGGTTTACACTCCAATGCACAGCACACCAAGCTACCAGAACTCCTTATAGTCATTAAAAGTGTTGTCCATGGACTCTTCCTGTTCCCTACCCTGGCCAACAAATCAGATGACATCTCAACTCACAGTGAGAGGTGTGGGCATTTTTTTGTATAAGTAAACCTCAGTAATTGCTTGTCCAATTGAGAGCGTTCATATAATATTGAACCTTAAAAAGTAAGAGAAAAGAGTGAAATCTCTTTCCTCCTATATATCAATTTAGTCCTTATGCTATTGACCAGCCTCTTCTATAGTGTCTCAAAGATAATTAGACTATCTGGACTGACACATACTTTCAGGCATCCTTTTTTCTTAGATGCCCTGGAGTCAATTATGACTCATAGCGACTCTGTGTACATCAGAATGAAACATTTCCTGGTACTGTTCCATTCTCATGCTTTTTCTGCTTGAATCCATTGTTGTAGTCACTGTGTCCATCCAACTCATTGAAGGTTTTCTCTTTTTCACTGACCCTCTCTCTCTACGCTACCTTTTTTATAGACAGGTCTCACCTGATTCAACAAAATATAAGAACTACTAAATTCACTAGCATTTGATCTTTTCTGACTCATAGTGATCCTATGGGGCAGGGGAGATTTGCCCATATGGGTTTTTGAGACTGTACCTCTTTACAGGATTAGAAAGTCTCATTTTTCCCCCACAGAGAGACTGGTGATTTACAACTGCTAATAATGTAACTCATGCCAGCAGTGCTCCTTATAATGTTATGATATTAAAATATCTTCTCCTGATGACAAGCGCAAATTACATGAAAAGGCTGGCTAGTTTTGCTTTTAAATTAGATTTTGGCTGGGCTTCTTCGAAGACTAGTTTTTTGTTCTTTGGGAAATCAATGAATGATACTTTAAATATTGTTCAGCATCATAACTCAAATGCACCAATTCTTGTCCATGTATCCATATTCATTGCCCAGCTTTCACATACATAGGAGACGACTGAAAATGTCATGAGTTGAATTAGGCTCAAAATGCCTTCATCACTCCTTAACACTTTAAAAAGATTGTGTGAAGCAGATTTCCTCAATGAAATATGTTGTTTGATTTCTTGACTGCTGCTTCCAGGAGCATTGATCCAATCCTTGACAGTTTCACTTTTCGCCATTTATCATGATGTTTTCTATTGATCCAGTTGTGAGGATTTTTTTTTAACATTTAGTTGTAATCCATAGACATAAAATTATACATTTTTATGGCAATCTCAGCTTTTAGCCAAAACTGATGTTAGCAGCAATATTTATTCCAGGTCCTCCTCTGAATTTGACATGAATTTCTGCTGCAAGAATTTAAAAATTATTTTCCACAAAAAATTACTTGCATGTGATATTGATGATATTACCTGATGATATCTGCCTTTTGTTGGATTACTATTCTTTGGAGTGGCTCAAATATGTGTCCATTCTGGTTGATTGGCCAGACATTGTATCTCAAATTTTTTAGCATAGGCAAGTAAGCTCTTCCGGTTTTGTATTAATGAATTGAAATAGGTAAATTTGTATAATGTCAATTCCCAAAATCTTGTCTTTCACTGAAGCCTTCACTTAATCTTGAACTTCCTCTTTCAATACAGTAGATTCCTAATAATATGCTATCCCATAAAATAGTTGAATGTCAACCAATTCTTTTGTGGTATAGTGACTCCTGCATTCCTTCTGTTTTCATTAGATATGCTTGCAGTATTTAATATTTTGCCCAGGTCAACCTTCAGTACTGTAACTCAGGGCTTGAATTTTCCCCCCAGTTCATAAGCTTGAGATATGCTGAACATAGCCTTCCCTCTGGGTTTTGTAATTCAGGAACTACAGATTTTTTAAAATGGTTTACTTTATATACTGAGTTACCTTTAAATGCTTCTGCTCAACCCCTTTGCTTCTTTATTTTGATCATTACCTTTAAAGATTCTATGCTTAAGAGCAAGTTTCTGAGTCTATTCTATTTTATATATTATTTTATTGAGGTTCATACAACACTTCACAATCCATATATCCATTTGTTGCTCTGATCATTCTCAAAACATTTGCTTTCTACTTGAACCCTTCATATCAGCTCCTCATTCCCCCCCTCCCTCTCCAGTCCCCTCTCCCACATGAACCCTTGATACATTATTATTTTGTCATATCTTATACTGTCTGACATCTCCCTGCACTCACTTTTCTGTTGTCCATCCCCCAGAGAGGAGGTTATAGGTAGATCCATGTAATAAATCCCCCCAACTTTCACACCTTTACTCCACCCTCCTGGTATCACCACTAGTCCTGAATTCCCTGTGTATCTGGTTCCTATCTGTACCAGTGTGCATCCTCTAGTCTAGCCATATTTGTAAGGTAGAAGTGAGTTCATGATTGTGGAGATGGAGGAAGCATTTAAGGACTAGAGGAAAGTCTTATGTTTCATCATTGTCACACTGCAACCTGACTGACTTGTTTCCTCCCTGTCACCCTTCTGTAAGTTGATGTTCAATTGCCTACAGATGGGTTTTGGGTTCCAAACCTATACGCCTCCCCCCCCCCATTCACAATGATATGATTTTTGTTCTTTGATCCCTGATATCTGATCCTTTCAGCACATCATGGTCACATAGTCTGGTGTGCTTCTTTCATGTGGGCTTTGTTGCTTCTGAACTAGAAGGCTGCTTGTTTACCTTCATGCCTTTAAGATCCCAGATGCTATATTTTTTGATAGCCAGTGTGTTAGTCTGGGTAGATTAGAGAAGCATATTCATAAATATTCACTTGTGTATAAGAAAGAGTTTTATGTACAAGAATAACTGTACATTAAGAAAACATTCCAAAGCAGTCCAATCAAGGTCATAAGTCCGATATTAGCCCATATGTCTGATACCATTCTATAAAGTCTTCTTCAGACTCATGAAGGATGTATGATGATGCAGAATTCAGCAGGACTACCAGTTAGATGGGTAGAATGCCTTTGGATCTAGTGACATTGTAAACATCTCTGTGACGGTAGATTTCTCAAAGTGGCTTCTCTGGCTTCAGAAGTCTGGTTGCCTCTATGTGGTTTGTCCGGCTCAGGGCACTTGGGTAACTCTATATGACTTCTCCTCAAGGATGTTTCATAGGAAGTTAGCCTTGTCAGTTGAGTCTCTATGGGAGTGAGATAGTGTCACCCCTCTCTGAGAAGGATTACCACACATCCCAGAATTCTCAGAGGCGAAGGCCATGCCCACACAGAGGTCTTATTGGCTAGCTCCAGATTGACAGTCTAGATTCCATCCCTATACTCTTACTCCTCAAACTGGAACAAATTTGGTGTCTGACACAGCCAGGCACCATCAGCTTTTTTTAACCATTTTCAGTCTATTGTGATTTCTACCGTGTGGTTCTTTTCCTGTCTCCTTTTTCCTGTTTTGTTTTTATAGTGACCTTTTCCTTGTCTTTGTATGGTATTCTTTATGTCAACCCACAACCAACAGGTCTTCTTTCATTAGAGGTCAGTGATTCAAAGCTGTTCAGGAGATGGTTTCTAAATTTAGTTCAGATGTACTCAGGAATATATTTTGTCTCTCATGTGCTTGATTTCATTTTCTCCAACTTCAAACTCAACTGGCATATAAGGAATTTGTGGACTATTCCACAGTAAGCTTTTGGCCTCATTTTGTATGATAATTTGAGCTTTTCTATATTCTCTTTCTATACCCATAGGGAATTTTATTCCTGTCCATTCCATTGGTAAGGTCCGCGTGGGTTGTTGCCATTTATGTTGATGAAAAAAAGTATTTGGAAAGAAGAAATAGTAGGTTTTGAAAACTCCTGTGATCTCATTTAATTTCTGTCACCAAGCCCATATTTTCCAAATACTGGTCCTTCTTTGTTTAGAATATTTGCATTCGAAGCACCAGTAATGATCAATGCATTTTGATTACATGTTTGATTAATTTCAGACTAAAGATGTTAGTAGGATTCTTGAATATCTCTTGATTCCTAGTTTGATTCTGTGATTGGTGGAAATATTTTAATAAAAATTGTATTAACCTGCCTTTCCTTGTAGGTATATAGATATTATCTATCACAGACAGCATTGTAGTACACATTACATCTTGGAATGTCCTTTTATAGTGAATGATTTGCCACGCATCTTGAATTTGTTATTTCAGGTATAGTATTAGACCATATGATTTTTCAACTAAAATAGCTAATACCATTCTATTTGAGCTAATGCTTAGGATATCAATCTTAATGTGCTCCATTTCATTTCTGACATCTTCCAATTTTCCTAGATTCATACTCATAATTACACATTCTGATTATTAATAAAGGCCTGCAACTATTTCTCCTCATATTGAGTAGTTCCCCATTAGCAAATGAATTTATCAAAAGCTTTGTTTCATCCGCATCATTAAGATTGACTCTTCTTTGAGGAATAACTTATCCTTAGTCATATTTTGAGTCCCTTCCAACGTGAGGCACTACATCTAATATTATTTTATTACTATTGATTAATAAGACTTTCAGTAACCAGTCAGTCAGTAAGAAACCTATTCTTTCTATCTAGTTGTTCTTAGTTTGGAATCTCCAATGAAGCCTGTTACCCATGGAAGACCCAGCTGGTATTTGAATTACCAATGACAAAGCTTCCGGCTTCACTGCAACAGAAACCAGTATGACAAATTGGCAGAAAAGTGGGTATCTGGCATCTATAAGCTTTATATTTTACTATATGTAACAAATGTAGGAGACTTAAACACACTCCATACAAATCTGCCTAATTTAGACATATAAGTGTCATTTATATTTAGTTTAAAATTTCTTTCTGGTGCATGCGTATATACTCTGTACTGTATGCAGGAGCCAGTCTGAAACTATGTAGGCATGCGTTAGAGTAAGACTAAGGGAAAATAAGGGGCAATGTCAGAAATTTTTGTCACAAAAGAGAGGTGAAGGTAAATTTCTTTTATCACTCTATCAGCACAAATAGAGTTAGAAGATAGGAAGATAGAGAAGATTTATATTTTTATCAATAATTTTCGAGACCAGAAGGAGACAGTGAAAGATTATGGTCAGAGAAAGTTAGGTATTCATACAACCCCGGCAAAGAGTTGAATTGATCCTTGGTTTTAGACCTGGTTTCAAAGACACAACATGTACTAGAGTGTATATACCTTACTTATAAAGTGGAGCTACACTAAGGAAAGCCAGCCAATAGCAGAAAGGTTGTTCAGGGGGGAAAAGTCAATGAATGGTGGAACTCTGTAATTAACTGAATACAAACTTCAATTTCCATCCCATTGAGCCTTGAGATTACCTTTGGTACTCTTCAGTGTTCCTGAAGTGCTGGGTTATGAGATATTTTTCCTTGTTTTTTGGTTGTCAGTGGGAAAAGAATCCACAGGCAGTAGCACAAAAGATAGTGAATATAAGCTTTCATTCTGCATGCACAGTCACTGATATTACTTCCTCACCAACAAGAATGGGATGGCAGGAAAAAAGTCCTCCTTTTTGATTATATATGCCCTTCCTCCCCAACTGGTCACCTCCCACATCCACTCAGAAGGTGTGGCTATGTGGTGGTGGGGTCTTAGTGGATGTGTCCAAATGTGCCTGCGATATGTGACATAATTGGTTGACACAGTACATGTTCCATCTATGAGTGAGTGTGCCTATTTGTGCATACTCCCTGGTTCTATTGAGCTGAGTGTGTTCTTACCATAGGCTTGTATAGCATGCCTGGTCTCTTAGGAAATTCCCTTTACCTTATGGGCTTTCCTTGCTGTTTCTTGCTGATTGGTGAGTCACTTTGGGGGGACAACCCCCTTTTTCCTAAACCTCTTGCTTATCAGAAGTATGTCTTTAATATACTTACTCATTCCATTAAAATGTTTCTCTGACTCTGGTTGAATACAGGTTATCATCTGAACACTATCTTGTGAGCTGGGCAAGAATTAAGACAGGAAGGCTTTGAAACCTTGAGACCCTCCCTGCAATGTGTATACAATATATACCTATAATAAATAACCCATGAATACATTAATCAATTCCACAAATATAGCTTGAGTTCCTAGTGCTTTCCAAGGGCTGGGAATACATCAGTAAACCTGAAGCCCTGGTTTTTGTGGACGTCTAGTGGTTGCACACATTTTCAAAAGATGCCTTTACATTCGTGAAGGTTTCAGTATTTTGAGATTTATGGTAAGGAGTTAGAGTTAAGGAGGTGGAAGGAGGATTTCTAGTATACTTTACTAAGGTTTACAGGACAGGCTTTTCTGAAAGATGAGAGTTGAGCAAATTCCTGATGCTGGGAACTAATTGTTGTGAAGGCATCCTATCTTGAAGGATGAGTAAGGTAGGAGTATGAGCTGTGTGTTTGATTAAGAACATTTATCCAGCCATGGTGAGTGTGGCTGGAGCAGTGGGAATATTTAAAGTAATAAAACTTTTATAGGCTTTTATATGGGGTATTTGTCTTCTCTAAGCACTGTAGCTATTTATCATGTGACTTATAACAACACAAATGCATTTTCTTATGGATCTGAAGCCCCAAAGTCCAAAATGGGAGTGGTGACAGCAAAGGCTGATGACTGTCAATACTTTAGATCCTTTCTACTTCTAAAATTCATTACCTTGAGTATAATACATTAGTAAATTAAATCATCAATAAATAAGAGAAAATGTATAAATGTTAATAAAGCTCACATATATCTCTTAAGAATTAAGAGTAGTCAACACATGTGCACTTTGTTCTAACATTCTGGCATTCTGTGATGTTCACCCTTCCAGCATGATTGCTGAAGACAAAATGGTGTATAAGCAAGTGTGTTCAAGAAAACTGATGGTGCCCAGTTATCGAAGATGTCTGGTATAGTAAAGACTTGGAGTTAAACAAATGGTCATCTAGCATAAAAGCAACAAGCTCACATGGAAGAAGCATACTAGCCTGTGTGATCAAGAGGTGTTGACAGGATCAGGTAATAGGCATCAGAAGACATGAAACAAACAAATAAACTTATGGTTGACAGTGAACGGGGATGGAGCCGAGACTCAAATCTAACCTGTAGACCATGGGACATCCCTTCACAGAAGATTCACAAGGAAGGGCATCATATAGCTCGCATGAAACACACAGTATTGCTTGAGACTTTCTTATCCCCTATTATTATGACCTCAGTCCTGCCTTTCACTGTGGGCTAGATCAGAGCATGTACACAGGTACATATAAGAGCTTACAACACACAGAGTTCAGGTCAGATAACCCTCCAGGAACCCTCCAGAATTGTGAATAGCAATACCAGGAGGGTAGGGGGGAGGTGGGGAGAGAAGGGGAGGAAGGGAAAGCTGATCACAATGATCAACACATAGCCACATCCTCCCCTTAGGGAGAGGAACAATAGAAACCATGCAGGAAAGGTGACAGAATTTGGGGTAAGATATGAAAATTATAATAATTTGTCAAGGAGTCATGAGGGTGGGAGGGGGAGAGGGAGAGGAAAAAAGAGGAATTGATATAAAGGGCTCTGATAGAAAGTAAATGTTTAGAAAATATTGATGTTAACATATGTTCAAATATGCCTGATACATTTGGTGTATGGATTATTATAAGAGCTGAAAGAGCCCCCAATAAAATTATCTAAAAAAAAGAAGAGTGGAGAGAAAGTAACATATTTCGCATTATCTGACTGCTGAAAGGCAGAGATATTTTTCATGTATCAGGAGATTTGAATCTAACCTATTAAAATATCTTGTGCCAAACTCTTGACCACTGATTTTAATATTTGCAGCAGGAATCCTATTTCCATAAACTACAAAGTGTTTTTTGTGAAGGAGTGATAAAATATGGAAAGCGAGTTGTAGACTCCTCTTTGATGATGAGTCAATAATCTAACCAGACACCTACAGGATGGCAACTCCAAGTCCCTCCTCCACATACATTCTCACAGAAATTACATGGGAATTTTTGAAAAGACATTAATTCAGTACAATGATGGTAGTTCTGAAGAAGATACACAGATACGGATAGATTGATTCTCTGTTGAACAACATTTAAGTAGTGTTCAACTAAATAGTAAATGCTTAATGCGTATATGATGAGGCTCATGTGACAGATGAGTGTATTCATTAATAAGAATGCACATGTATGCATGTATATATGTATGTTTCTGTGCATCTATGAAAGGGCTTTTACAAATTTTATGGTAAAACAGATTCTATCAAAATGGATAAGTCCTCTGAACAGGTTGGTGTGAGGTACCTTCAGATCAGTTTCAACTCATTGCCACCCTTTTTGCAATAGACTAGAACACGGACTAGTCTGGCACCCTGCTCACAATCAGTCGTTTCTTTTAGAAAATTACTGTAGTCTCGATGTTGATCTGACTCCTGGAGTGTCGACTTATTTTTTATTGACCTTTTGCTTTATTAAGATTGACATCCATTTCCAGGGACTGGTCCTCTTGATATTTCCAAAGTATATGAGATGAAGTCTGGCCAACCGTCCTTTTAAGGATCATTGTGGTTGTATTTCTTCTTTTTTTGCTATTGCTTTTAAATTTCCACTTTTATTTTTTTATTTTGTTAAACCTTTTATTGGGGGCTGTAACAGATGGCATAACATTCCGCTGTTCAGTCACATTAAGCAATATTATACAATTGCAACTACAATAAGTTTCAAACATTTTCTATCTTCTTGAACTCCTTAATATCAGCACCTCTTTGTCCCCTCGTTCCCCTACCAGACCTCCAGGAACCCTTATACTTTTTTTGTTTTTATCATTTATTTTTTCTATAGTAGGTTTTTAAAAATTTCTTTGTCATATGTAACATAATTCTATCTATCCATTCACATACAATTCTGTTTGATCCCATTGAGTAGGGTTATAGAGTCATCAATGCTGTCAGCTCCCACCCCACCCCCTTTCTCCTTCCTTCCTTCTTCCATACAATCAGGGAACCATTAAACCTGTTACTGTTTCTGAAGGGTTATCTATCTTGACTTCCATGTACCAAATGATTTTAAATACTCAGATTAACATACAAAATACAACATGCTTAATGAGTTAAAACAAAAAAAAATTCATGGTAATAAGGAGAGAAAATATCAGAGGACTACAGGATAGTTATGTGCTTCATCAGTTCCATACACAGTGGATTTATCATCTCTTTCATGTGCCCCTTGTGTGAGGGACTGTCCAATTATCTTACAACTGTGTTTGGGGTCTCCACTACATCCACGCACCTTTACATCAATTTGGTTGCTGATTTTGTACTTCTAAGACCTCTTTCCTTTGACACTTCATGATCACACAGGCTGGTAAGCTTCTTCCAAGTGGGCTTCATTGCTTCCCTGCTAGCTAGTCACTTGCTGCTTATATAACTGCAAACCTTTAAGATTCCAGACACTATATCTTTTAATAGCCAGAAACCATTAGCTTCCTTCACCACATTTGCTTATGGACCCATTTTGTCATCAATGATTTTGTCAGAAAGGTATCATATAATGTCGTATTTATTACAACAAACTATTCTTGTACTGAGGAAAGGTTTAAGTAGAGGGCCAAAGTCCATCTGTTGTCTTGTTGCATTGTGTGTGTATATGTGTGTATATACATACACACACACTATACACACAGATATGTGCAATATATATATATATATATATATATATGCAATTCAATTGATAAAACATGACTTTCATTTTAGGACACTTACTGTTCCTCTATACCCATAATTGTTGGATCCCCATTCACCTCCTCCGCCCCTCCGTTATCCCCAGGAACCATCGCACCAGTTGCTGTCTCTGTGTAAGATTGCCTATCCTCCTATCTTGTAAAGACAAATGGCTGTACTTCTCAGGAATCCGCTGACTGAACAAGCAAAGGAAGATGTGTTTGTTCTGGAAGTTCGTTGCATATTGCATCTTGTTAACTATGACCATCAAACAAATGTATCAATGCTTCTTGTGTTTTCCTCATTCATTGTGCAGCTGTCACATGCATTTGAGAGGGTGGAAAACACCCTGGCTTTGGTCAGATACACCTCAAGCCTCTCAGTGACATCTCTGGGTCTCAACATAAGAAGGAAATGTCTTGCAGCAGATTTTCCCAGTAAAATGTGTTGTTTGATTGCTTGAGTGTTGCTTCCAGGGGCAGTGATTATGAGTGTAGGTACAATTAAATCTTTGACAACTCCAGTCTTTCCTACATTAATCATGATGTCCAGTTCTGAAGGGTTTTACTTTCTTCGCATTGAGGTAATGGATATCTTAAGCAAGCAAAATTCCCCATAGCTAGATCAGCAAGCAACATTTCTGTGGGAGAAAGGTGTGGCAGTCTGCTTCTATAAAGATGTACAGCCTCAGAAATCTCATATCTTACTACATACTCTCAGATCAGTAAGAGGCAGAATTGGCTTGATAGCAACAAGTTTGATGCCTGGTTTGGTTTAAGCTGTGGTACTTTATTATATAGCAATATAAAACTAGAATAGTATGACTGGTTTTGGTTTTATGCTGACATGTAATCCATAATGAATGCTGTATTCTTTGATCTTCATCAGCGAGTGTTTCAAGTGCTTTTGGCTTTCCGCAAGTGAAGCAGTGCCTTCCATGTTGATAATCAGCCTCCCTCCAAAAGATGCCACATTCTTCTTCATATAGTCCAGTTTCTGGAGTCATTCGATCAGCATATAGATCAAATAAATTTGATGAAAGGATGTGCACTTTTTGTGAGGCAGATATCCTCTTGGTCTGTGCAGAAGAGTCTCAAATTCTATGTGTAGTTTCTCCATGAGCATATTTCAGTGTTCTGGTATTCCCATTCTTCACAATGCTATGTGTAATTTGTTATATACATATATAAATAAATGAAAATATATGGTAAATAGATTATGTATTTGAAGCATTTATTCAGTTGGGTTCCCTGAAATTATTTTGGTTCTTCAAACTAGTAAGTGCTACAATAATATTAATGCTTATTTCTGGCTGTGTTTTAGTCTGTCTTCTTATCCTGCCAATAAAGCTTCGATGCTGAATCTAGCTACAACTGCTATCATACTGTTATATTCTACTAAAGTCAAATGCAGACAAGCCTCTTGGAAATGCCATCCTATCTTTGTAACACCAGATGATCACCGCTGTTGTTTTGGTTAATAGTTTTTTATTCTTCATCGTGACTATGATATTGACAGAGGTATTTGGGAAGAGGACACAGATATTAATCAGAAAATCACAGCCATGTTCTTGCAACATCACCATAAGCACACTAAAATTAAAAGTGAGATTGAACAACATATGAATAAATTGAATTATTTCTCCTAATTTCTAAAGATTCCGTAAAATAAGGAGCCTTTAAAAAAATAACTACTTCAAGCCAAAGTTATGTTATAGTCCATGATCTATAACAATAGATCATGGAACTGTATTGCAGGGTTATGTGATTATTTCACCATTTTTTTCCCCAGCAAATATTGATGAAGTGCTAATTATATACCAAGAACTAGTCCTAGTACTAGGAATACTGTAATGGATGGGGGAAAGAACTAAACCCTTCCCTATATGGAAGCTTGCATTCTAAAATGGGAATAGGAAAGAAAATTATGAAAAGAAAGATAAATGTTATGAAGAAAATATACCAAATAAGAAAGTAAGTGTTTAGGAAGCATGAGATAATTTTAAGTTGGATTAAAAAACATTAAACTTTAGAAGACTTGCCAAAATAATTTACAAATGTATTCCTATAATACTTTTACGAATGTATGCTTAGAATCAACATATGAATACTTTGCCTTGTTAAAATATGAGTAATTATTTTAAATCTATCAATTAAGAAAACATTGATTTTTTTCTTGGCAAGAATTCAGTGACATTCATATAGTTTTGCTGGTAGCAATATAGATTGATATAACTCTTTTGGAAATTGGCAATGTAAATTAAGCTATAAAATATAGATGTACTTTGATGCAGTAATTCTATCACAAGGAATATAAACTAAGGAGATTATCCAAAAGAAAAAAGAAAATGCCAATGCAACATTATTTGTAACAGTAGAAAAAATGTATGCAATCTAAGTGTTCAATAAGATGGGAAACAAGTAAGTAAATTATAACAGATCTACGCTAAAATTTTTGCAATAATTCAATAGTGCATTCAAAACATTTTGGCAGAAGAAGCATAATTTAGAAGACTTTAAATATGAGATGATTCAGTGCTATTTTAATGGCATTTAATTGTTTTCAAATTAAGCACATTAAAATACTTTTCTCTCCACTCTCCATTTTTATCATGGACTCAACAACAAAAAGCAATATTTATTTCTCCTCTCTTACTTCAAATGACTAATGTCATTGCCATCCACCCAAAGACCTAAACTGAAAAGGTGGGTATTACGAACTAGAAATTTGGGTATTGCATTTTTTCAACTGCTTTGTCCTCCTCAATCCATTACTCAGTCATTAACACTTTTTGACCTGCACAATTTCTTTCCTTTCCCTGTAACTTAAAACAGGCTTTCATTGTCTCGCAGCAGGCTTTTTAAAACAGAGTGTTGGTTTCCCAATCTATGTTATCTTTGTGTGGTCCATCATAAAAACCGTTGGCAAGTCTTCCCTCCCTAAGTATGTTTGATCATACCACTCCCTCCTTTAAAAGCATTTAGTGACATCTTAACCTTCATAAAAAACCTTCTCAGGACATGATTCAAATCTCTGTGGGAGTATGGTTCGTATCAGTTATTAAGAGTTCATTGTAAGCCTCACATTACAATTCTGTGTTGTGACATACATATGCTGGTAGCTTGAAATCACCCATAGTGGGTAAAACCTTTTCACCACAGAAATTGGGAAGTCATGTAAATAAAGGACTTCTTCCTTGAGGACTGCGAACTAAGAATTTGAGGGCACACCAGTCCAACACTGCTCGATGGGAGAAGAATGAGGCTTTCTAGCCTTGTAAGGAGTTACAAACTTGGAAATCCCCAGGGGCAGTTTTACACTTTCCTCCAGGGGTGCAATGTGACAGCATCAGCATGATGACAGTGCTTTCAGCTTTGTTTTCTTTTTTAGAGTGTCCCAACTTTTTTTTTCCCATTTTTTCCCTCTTGCTCTGCTCCCCCAGTGAGGCCTCTTCTCCCTTCCATTATCGAATTCCCCTAGTCCTTACTTTTTTCTCAATTTGTTCCTTTCTCTGAGAATGCCCTCTCCCATTCTCTTTCCCCAATCTGTCCATGGAAATCCTGCTTGTCCTCAAGGTTTGACTCAACTCTTCCTTTTCATCTTACAAGATACTCATCCCCAAACACCAATCTGAAATGAATCACACCACTTAGGTACTCAAAGTCCTTGTCTCTTTAAAAGGCAGAATTGCAGGTCATGTTTGGTGTTTCAGAAACGAGTTTTATATCCATCTTGTGTTTATCCTCAACACTCGACAGGATGCTTTGTGCATAGGATAGGATCAATAATAATGATTGAGATAAAGTGGACAGGGGGAAAAACATGTCTCACAATGTTATCATGGTACAAAATTTGAAACTCACTGATTTGAAAAAAAAATGTTGATCTCTTGAAAACAAAACATGTTTTTTTTGTATTGAAATCATGTACTGATTATGCGTTCAAAGAGTATATTCCTAAAACCTTTGTGATGCAAGGTGATATTAAGTATTTCCAGTGTATGGGCTAAAGAATTCTTTACATCACACTTTGCTATTTATGTTCCCCCTTTCCATTACAGTTATTGTTGACACCTGCATATTATTTCAACAATTATGACACCCTGTTCATTTTTCTGTTCATTATTTCTGTCATTTGGTCAATCAGCATGCCTCCCTTTTATCACAGTGAGGACTTTAGAAGTACGGAAAAATTGGTGTATAAGTGAATTAACAATACCTTGGCTTTTAGACTAAACTACTTTATCCATTTAGAATGTGGACTGTACAGTTTTTAATAAGACATATTTTGTAATAGTTCAAGGTCTATTGTCATCCTTTATGAGTGTTTTCCAGTTGAGTCTGATAATCCCTGCCCTGGCCTCACAGTCTGTTTTTGGTGTTCTCTGGGGACTTCATTGATTTGCTCCCCTTCCTGTTCTGTTACACATCCTCAGTGTCCAACTTTGACAGGGAGAGCTCAGGGCTGGCACAATTCCCTCCGTATGCCTCTAGCATTGTCCCTTCTGGTGTTATGGGTCAGTGACAAACGTTGTGTCTCCTGGTGGGGCTGCCACTATGGACCTCTCTGTGTATTGGCTTCTCTGAGCAGAAATACTGTTCTCAGAACTTGGTAAGCCAGCATGTGCTTCAATCATTTTTTCCCTTTCCCCTCATTGACTCCAGTGTGCTCTGTTCAGATATGTTCCTCTCCTTGATCCATAGCTACAGTGCTGTCCTCTGAAATGGGTTATTCTGGGTTGCGGGGGTGGGATGGGGGAAGTCTGTCCATGTCATTGGTAATGGGCCAATTCTCAGCCAAAATCAGATTCATGTTAACCCAAAAGGACATAATGCATAAAGGACATAAAGGAAAAGGAAGCAACAAAAATGCCCTACTCTCCCACCTACATAAATCTAGTCATCCTTTGCCTTTGTATGCATACATTTACTCATCCATTATCCATTCAATCATTTATCTAATATTTGTTCACCTTTTTTATATGCTAAGAAAATTTCCAGGTTCCAGAGGTAGACAAGTGAGTAAAACAGACAAAAGCACTTGCACTAATCAAACTGTAGAGCTGAATGCAACAGTGTACAAATGATGCAGCTTTTCATCACTTTCCTTGAGCTGCCACAATAAGATCTGGCAAATTGAGGGTCTTTGAAGAACAGAACTTTGTTTTCTCATAGTTCCAGAGAGGGGGATTTCAAATTCAAGGTGTCAGCAGAGCTCTTCAGTCTCTATAAGATCTAGTGAAAGCCTCTACCTTATTGCCTTCATATTTTAGTTATCTGTTATCTTGTCATGGATCCTCACATGCTGTCTTCTTGTAGGTGTTTCCCTTTTGATAAAGCATCATTCAGATCAAGTTAGAATTGACACTCAGCCTACTTTATATGTTCTTGTTTAATTTAACTGATAATGAAAGTAAAACTATTCTTCTGAACCAAGTCCATTCACAGAATCAGGAATCTGAAGGGGGAGGGGCACAATTCAATCCACTATATACTTTTTAGAATATTACGTAGTCTATAAATGATATGTTGATGACTAATTGTGTTAGATTGGGTTGAACAGAGAAACAAATCTAGAGGGACCCATGTATACATAAGAAAGAGCTTTATATCAAGAAGTAATTGTGCATCAATAAAATGCACAATCGAGTTCTGTCCAACCGACGTCCATAAATCCAATATGAGTCCCCTCTTCAGACTCACACAGCCACATGCATTGATGTGTGGGTGCAATGGCATGGCCACGTCACAGAGCTCCTGCAGGTTCTCAGCATGGCTTCTCAACAGGAACAGTAAGGCAGAAAGAGAGGGAGCCCTGCCTCCAGAGAGCCATTTTTCTAAGTCGCACCTTCATAGGAGGTCATCAACTATAGCCTGGTTGACAGACTAAACTCAAACCATATCTTCTTACAAGTGCCATTGGCACAGTAAGCCTAACTATCACACTAGTGAAAACAACAATATGGAAAGTGGGGTGGAGGGTTGTTATTTTAGGAAGGATAGGGAGATCTGTTCAAGAGGGTTAAATCAAAGCAAGGTTAACAAAAAAAGAAAGAAAGAAAGAAGAGAGTGCATGCATATCTATGGAGAGGTCATATCTTGCAGAGAGAGCATCCCATTGCAAAATCAAAAGCAGAGAAATGAACTTCTATTGAAGAATAAGCTAGAAGGTTCCTTGTGTTTAGAGTAGAACAAGTTAAGTAATGCATAAGAAGATAAAGCCTGAAAGTGAGCTTGGGGCCATAATAGGTAGGGCTTCGTGAAACACTTTAAAGATTTTGTATTTGATTTTAACTCTTATCGAGAGACAGTGTAACATTTCAAATGAGTATTAGACAAATTGTGATTTAGGTTTTTGAAAGGATGAGTCTGGGTACTATGTTGAGAATAATCCAAAGGAAGGCAAAGATGAAAGTAGGGTAATGAACTATCTCTGTAAAACTTTTGCGAGTATAATTAGAAAACTGATTGGGCATGAGATATGAGCAGTGGAAGAGAAGTCAAAGGTTAATCCTACATTTTTTGATTAAGCAAGTAGTAAAATTGAGTTAGAATTGAATAAGAAATAGTTTAAGTGGGGAAATTCGCATTTAGAATTTGGACATGCTTAAGTCACCATGCTTACAAGGTGCACCACTCCCTGGAGAAGGACATCACGCTTGGTAAAGTAGAGAGGCAGCACTAAGAGGAAGGGCTTTAAACAGATAGATTGACACTGTCGCTACTACAATGGGCGCGAACACAAACAAAGATGATAGGAATAGCATGAGACCCAGCCGTGTGTCATTTCGTTGTATGTAGGGTGGTTAGGAGTAAGAGCTGACTGGATGGCAACTGGATATGCAAATGAAGATATTAACTAGGAAGCTGAATAAATTGTTATTAGATGCTATCAAACCAGTTCTGACTTACTGTGACCCTATGGATCACCAAACAAAACATGCGTAGCCCTGCATCTTCCTCACAATTGTGATGTTTGAGCCCATAGAGACCTGGATTTCAGTGGAAATAAAAGTTGAGTTTTCCTGGTGTATTATGCGATTGAAAGTTCTAGGATTGGGGCAAATAGAAATGCAAAGTCCTGAGATGTTCCTTGGAGCACTCCATTGGCAACTGAATTTGGCAACATTAAAAGTCATTGATAGAATTGTCAAGAACATATCATTATCCTTTAGTTGTGATTTTGGCATGTGATATAGAAATGTGAGCTATAATAGGTAGATATGTTAATGTTATAGAATTTATACCAACTGTTTTAATAGGGGCAGAGAAGTCTGTGTTACATAGTTTAAAAGGAATGTGGTAGCTCCATTACGGTACCAGCAGTGGAGTACTAGAGAAAAATCATGACGATGGAGAATGGATAGTCATTTGACATCTGCCTTATGATACTTTTTTTTTTGACTAGTCAGACCCAAATACAGCCTTGCTGTATTGTTTTCTGGAAAGGACATGGGAAGTGAAAGTCTCTATTCACAGAAATGGCCTTTCATTAATCCTGTCTGAAGTGGAAAAAAGTGAATGCGATAAATGTAAGTTTTTTGGCAGCCAGAGCCCTGGAAATGCTTCCACTGCCATTGGATTTACATGACTTTTCACCTACTCATTTGTGATTATCCTGCATTTGGCATCATTGCATGTATTATGTGAGTCAAAGGATAATTTTATAGACTAGTATTTCACATATGGGCTAAATATCAGACTTATAGACTTGATCTGGACTGAGTGGGACATTTTTTGAATATACAATTTCTCTTTTATAAAAAGTTCTCTCTTACACATATATGAGTGTCTCCAGATTTGTTTCTCTAGTCAACCCAGACTAACACAGATCCCTATTGCTATGGGGGTTGGGGGACTCAAGCACTGAGCTGCTAACTACAAGGTCAAGGTCAGTGGTTCAAACTCACATGAATGTTGGAGAGGAAAGATAACTGAAATCTCAAATATAATTTATGGAGAACATTTATTAAGTCATAAGCAGAACAAACAGAAAGCAAAAGCCTTTCATGTGGATGAGGGAGATCATAAGCACAAGGCCATAATGACATTCAAGGGTTTACAGAAATCCAACCACTTAAATGGCATATGAATGGACAAGGGAAATGGTTACAAAGGCTTGATTGGTGGCAGATAAATACACTAGTTTCAGATCAAACTGTTGAAGCAGGAAAATAACCATGATTTGGATTATATACATTATTCTAGATAGAAACTGTTTCAAGATTGATTCAGGGCCATCTAATCAAGGCAGACAGTATATGACTCATAGTCATGTGGACCCTGGCAATTCTTAGTTCCATCCAAGGCACATATTGACAAATTGCTAAAGAATAGGCTGTTTCTCTCTGGACTGGCTAGGGAAATGATAGTAATTCACTTTCTAATGCACTCTGCATGAGGGCAAAGCTTTTCACATTGCCATTTAAAGGTCAGAAAAAAATTGAATACACCACAAACATTGAATCAACACCAAATCTTTGTGGAGATTTAAAAAATGAATTTAGGGCTATCAGTTCTGCAATTGTAGTGCTCAGATTTAAATTTTGATACAGGAGAAAGAAAAAGCCTGTGTGTTCATGAGGTGTCAAAGGGATCAGGTACCAGTTATCGAAGAACAAAAAAAATCATATCATTGTGGATGGGGGCATTGTGTGCAGTGGGAACCAAGAATCTATCTGGAGGCAACTGGAATCATTAAATAGATGGTTCGCAAGGAGGAGAAGGGCCAGTTAGGGTGCAGTGTAGCAATTGTGAAGCATACAACTTTCCTCTAGTTCTTTAATGCTTCCTCTCTCCTGTTATCATGATCCCAGTTCTACCTTGCAAATATGTATAGACAAGAGCATGTACACTGGTATATACCAGAGCTGGAAACACAGGGAATTCAGGACAGATGAACCCCTTGAGACCAGTGGTGAGAGTGGTAATACCAAGATGGTGGAAGGAAGGTGGTGTAGAAAGGGAGAACCAATTACAAGGATCTTCATACAACCCCCTCCCTGGGGGACAGCCAACAGGAAAGAGAGTAAAGAGAGACATTGAACAGTGTAAGTTGTGACAAAATAATAATAATAATTTATAAATTATTAATGGTTCAGGAGGGAGGGGCTCGGGGAAGAGGGGATAAATGAAGAGCTGATACTAAGTGCTCAAGTGGAAAGCAAATATTTTGAGAATGAGGATGGCAAGAAATGGACAAATGTGCTTGATGCAGTTGATATGTTTGGATTATGTTGACAGCTTTATGGGCCCTCAATAAAATGATTTAAAAAACAAAACAAAAGTAAAATGGTGTCCAGATATCGAAAGATTTAGTTTCTGGGATCATAAAATGAAGTTAAACAAGTGGCCATTCAACAGAGAATCAGAAAATTCACAAGGAGGAAGCAAATTGATATGTACTGGTATGGTCATGAGGTGTCATCAGGAGTGGGCAACAGGCAACAGAAGACCCACAACAAACAAACAAACAATAATATATTGTTAACAATTAGGAGAGTTGGAGCAGAGACTCAAAGCCTATCTGTAGATAAAGGGACATTCCCACACAGAGTGGGCACAGGGAAGGGATGACTCAACTAGCTCGCAGTAAAGCACCAATGGAACACAAATATTCCTATAGTTCCTTGAGTCTTCCTCACACCCCACTATCATGACATCAGTGTTATTCTTATGACCTCAATGCAAACATCAATCAAGCCAGTTGAAGATGCCATTGTCAACTCGCCCCACAGAAGCTCATCAAGTGAACTCAAAGATCAAAAGGATGCTGACGACCATGCTTACGACTTTGAGTGTAAGCTAACCTGAATATCTGCAAAGGCAGCTAATTTTACCACAAAAACTGCATAAAATGTGCTTTAAAACTCAACTTATATACTCCAGTATTTGTAGCTCATTCCCCCCAGGTCAGACTGTTAATCAACCTTTCTAGGTAGTGGTTCTGTGCAAAAAAACGCCTGATTTGTGTCAAACAGGGGACTGGTTTTGCCACCACAACAAGGCACCTGCTCATGCAACTATCTCTGTGCTCCAGGTTGGGGGAAAATACAACATGCCCCTCTTGCCCCGTGCACCTTCCTCACGTGACCTCTCTTGTTCAACTTTTGTTTCTACAATGCGGAGCAACATGGAAGGCCAGCAATTTGATGACTACAAGACGTGAAGAAAAATAAGAAGGCGGTGGTATCAGCCATCCAAACAAATGAGTTTGGATGCTTTTAAACAATATGAATTCATTATTTGGCTGTAACTGTGGGCTCAAATATGGGGACAATTATGAGGATGGTTCATACGACCAGGTCATGTCAAAGGCACCTAACATTTAATCATGTCATTATTGCTTTTTTGGTTTTTAAAACATCCTGAAAGGTGTAAAAATTTCCTGTTGGAAAAGAAAATAAAGATGAATTCCTTTATAACTATATATGTATATTTCTAATGTACTTTAAACTGTTAGTTTCCCCTATGCACATTAACACACAAAAGGCAGATGTAGATATATAGAGTATTTAGCTATATCTGCTGTGAAACACATAAAACTAAGATCTAGATAGGGAATATGATTCCCAAGGCCACAAGCAAAGATTTGATGACAAAAGACTAGGTTCTAGGCTTAACTGTTATTAGTTAGAAGTTTACTCTTGAAACATTAACACAAGGAAGTACACACTAGCATTTGGATAAGTTAGAATCTGGTTTTCCTGGTGGTTTAGTGGTTACGCTATGATCCACCCGGTCAGTTTGAAACCATCACAGGTCCGAGGGGGAAAGACAGGGCTTTCTGCTCCCCTAAATAGTTAAATCCTACCATGGCTAACTATGAGTCAGCATTGACTCAATAGTAGTCGGTGATAGGATCTAGCTGTGGAATCATCCCTTCCATGATGTAGAAGCCTGTTTTTAAGCTTCAATTACCTTTAAAGATAAAATGTGTTCTTTCGCATTAACTCCAGAAACAACAGCAAAAATTCAACCTACAAAAACTAAACATCTGTTTCTCTTTCACCACCTCAAGAAAGTACCCACTTATTTCAGTGCCATTTCTTTTTTCTTGCAAAGAGCAACATTCTGAAAAGTCTGAACAGTTGTTCCTTGTTAATTATGTTGAAACAAAGGTTTGGAAGGGGCAGATAGGAAATTCAAACATTTTTCTAAACATCTCCCACAGACCAGCTGGTAGCCTTGGTGGCAAAAAGCATAGGCAGGACTAAGAAAATGTGAATGACCAGGAATCTATTTTCTAATAGAGGTTAGTTGAACCAAGGGCTTAGAACAATCATCCAACTGCATCCACTGCAGACATGATGTGACACTCATGAGCAGAAGATTCTCAATTATCGACTTCATGAAAAAGAAGCACCCTGGTGACAATCATCAATTCCCATGGCAGTCACATTCACACACTGTGCTTGCCTCCCATCAATGTCTAAGGAGGGAGTGCACACTATCCTGGAGAAGTCTTCCACAAGCAAACAAGGACGCTTAAGGAAAAGTACTTCTGTGATGTTTCTGTAGGAAATACCAAGGATTTGATATCACTTTTCTCTCCATGTAAATAAAGCCACCAGACATATGTGGCACAAAATGATATGAAGGTCTTTGTCTTTCACTTTTGCAGCCAGCCTCAGTTTGGAAGAGAAAATAAGAGAAATTCCATCACAGGTTTTGTTCTCTGCAAACCGTACTTTCTGACTCCAAGATTTGAGTGTGTCACATGTCTGTTGCCAAATATAGGAAAATGATTTTATTGTTTGATGTCTTGTGATAGCATAAATAAATAAATAAATCCATGAGATGACTGAGTAGGGAATAGTGTATATCTGGTTCTGCATTCTTTTTTGCCACAAATTAAAATTACTCCTGAATTTGTTCTATTTGGAAATTTTGAATTATAATAGCATGAATATAAGCATGGTGAACGGACTATGCCTTAGGATGCCAGAGTGCTACCTCAGTAAAAGTTTTTTTTTTTCTCACAAAGGGTCTTTTTAATGTTCTTTCATTGGTATGTCAGTGTATGTAGCAGGTCCAGTCATGTGCTGTATTAAAGCTTATTTTCTAAACACCGAGTTTGGGGATGGCTAAGGCTTATGACAGGAGTTCCAATTCTGTTCTGAGTGAAAAAGTTTTGTTTTCATATAGTGTGTTTGTTGACATTTCCCTGATCAGTCCCAAGAGGGATAGTCGTGCCATCAGGAATTTGTCTGGGTGTGCCATTGATGGACATTGGATACTGGAATACCACAGTTCTGAGTCACACCTTGACCAGGATAGACAGACGGCTTCAGAACCAACCCTGTGATTCTTTTTTTTGTAATCTGCAATAGTGTACATATCCTAAAAATGGCATCTTTCCCACTTCTGTGTTTCCCCTTACAGGTGTGATGGACTTATCTGCTTCTATTCATAATCATGAGACACATTTTCTTAGTCTCTCATGCTCTGTAATTTAGCCACATGGCCTTTTGACCCATTAGTCTATGTTAGCAGAAATGTATTTTACTTCGGTATACTGAATCATGTTTGTTTTATTTTCATTTCATATACAAACACCCTTTTTAGACTCCTAGGAAGATATATAAATAGGTAGATAGATAGATAGATAGATAGATAGATAGATAGATAGATAGAGAGAGAGAGATGTTCAGAAAAAGTAGAAGTATAAAGTGATTTCAATAATTATTTCATAATACTTTGACTTCATATTAAGTAGAATGATAATTTCTTATTAGTAATTTAGCATACAAAATATTTTATAATAGTTGAGCTACATTGTCACATACATTTAAAAAGAGAGTATACAGTCATTTGTGAAAGTTTAATACATATCATTACTTTCGAACAGTGATTCTCAACTTGTGGATCATGAGCCCTTTGGAGGTCAGACGACCCTTTCACAAGGACTACACGATTCATATCAGTAGCTAATTTACAGTTAAAAGAAGTAGCAATGAAAATAAATTTATGGTTGGGGCGTGGTCACCACACCATGAGGAACTGCATGGATGGATCTCAGCATTAAGAAGTTTGAGAAGCACCGTTTTAGATAGTGTTAGAGAAACCAGAATCCCAACTGTTATCATACTGGTTGTTAGGGGTTGAACTGTGGCCCCTCAAATTAGGTATTGACATTTTAACCCCTATACCTTGTAAATTTAACCAACTTTGGGAATTTGGATCGCCTTCTGTTATGTTAATTACTTCATCCCAGAATATAATGGTTGAGAATCACTTTTGAGTAATAAAAAGAGCTGTGTAGTACAGGGATATAGCCTAGTAAAAGCCCTATCATTTGGCACTAACCTGTTAGCCTGGTTTGTGGCATGCTTGCCATGCTTCTCCCACCAACCTATGTGAAATTTTTAAAAATTTTCTTTATTACTCAAAGATGATGGTGTGTGTTCTTCAGGCTTCTCTGGCGTGGAGGTCTGACTGGACAATCTGCCTTCAGGGTCATTAAGACTTCAAAGGAGCTTGCTTGAGCATCATAAATGCTACACTTTTTGTTCTTTCTAGTTGCTTTGGTTAGCTTTATTACCTGAGTCATGGAAGGCACCTGAAAAGTACATGAATCCCCCAAAATGTGTATTCCAGTATAAAATATATGCATTCTATGTATTCTGATCAAAAATGGAATTCCATTAAGACAGCCTGCTTTATTGTTACACTCTCTGCTTGTCTTATGTTCTCTCTAACTTAGAGTTTGTGACTTTGTGTCCAGTGTTGTAGAACACAATCCCTTATCAGAATAGCAGGGCAAGATGCTGTCACTATTGTTTTATTTTTGGTGGGACATCACTGCCCTCTGGTGGTGGTGGGAGCTACCCAGTGCTGCTCCTGAGAGCCACTGCTGGCTTTGAACCGCCAAGCCCATGGCCTGCAGTCCCGCACTCAACCACGTACGCCACCGGGGCTCAGCCCGTCACTATTGTTTTAGATGCCATCAAATTGGTTCTGACTCATAGTGACCTTTCAGACAATGAAACACTGCCTGGTCCTATGCCATCTTCACAATTGTTCCTATAGTCGAGGCCATTGTTGCAGCCACTGTGTTTATTCATCTTGCCACAGTCCTTCTCTTTTTCCCTGCTCTTCTACTTTCCCAGGACGATGTGCTGCCATTCACTTGTTAATTTTGAAAATCACGATATGCTAATTGCCTAAGCTTGCTTGCCCTATAAAACTGGCTTACTTCTCCCAAATCAAAAAAAAAAAAAAGAACCCCACCCCACCCCATCCCAGAAAAGATGTAACTACTGACACAACGTATGTATGTATGTATACATTATGATGAGTGCTGTATGAGTCCCCAATAAAATGAATTAAAAAATATGAAAATAAAAATAATCCATAAATTACCAAAGGTTAACAAAGGTAGGGGTGGGGAAAAGAGGAGCTGATACCAGGTTGAAAGAAAATGTTTTGGAAATGATGATTGCAACATATCCAGAAATGTGCTTGATACAATGGCTGCATGGATTGTTAAGAGAGTTATTAAGAGTCCCTAATAAAGTGATTTATCAAAATAAAAATAAAAAAAGGATGATGTCCTTCTCCAGGGACTTGTCTCTGCTAATATCATGCCCAAGCAGGGGAAGATAGATGCCCAGAAACACTAACAACAATGTTAAGAATCACCAAAACTAAGATAGAAATTCAATGGAAGAACTCACATGTCCAAGACTCTCATTAGGCTTCTCAGCCTTCAAAACAATGAAAAAAAAAATTCCTGCTCTTTAAAGCTATCTAATCATACTATGTAACTAAGACACTGGTTACAATCCAAGAAATACAAATATCTGCAAACGTACAATCTTCATCATCATCATCATCAGCCCTTAACAAAGAATGCAGAATATAAAAGGATTCTAACATTACAAGGCTTTGTGTCTCCATTGTAAAACACGGAGGAAAACTTTTTTTTCAGGGTGTTATTATGATTAACAAAGAAAATAAGCAAAGTGAAGGTTTATTCCGTGAATGACAAAGTGCTCTGCACCTTGGAAGATGTTTGTGTCCGCTGCCTTTCTCTTCCAAGGTTCCCAATATACAGTCAGCTCAAAAAATAAAAAAAGGTTTCTTAGGTGAATCTGTGCCTTCACGAAACACTGTTTTACCAAATGTGCAACCACAGTGCAATGTCCCATATCACACTATAGACTCTTGATTCTGTTCTCATTAAAATGCTTTCCTCTCCTTTGTGACAGAGTTGATGATTTCAATTAAATATGGGACAGGGGGTGAGGGGAAAGGCTAATATTAGACCATTACCCACACATCAGGGTACTTTAAGAGCTGCAGGAGCGATTGTGTGCCCATCTCGCTTAGCTGTTGCCTCTGGTTTTCAATGACTTTGTGAAAGAGGTAAAGAGGAGATAAGCATCCTGACATTTTAGTGATTTTTCTAAATCTGAATTTTTATGGTTTTATTGAGTTGTTGTCTTATATCATTAACTCCTTTCCTCATTTGCTTGGCAACTAAACAGACCATGTGACCCAGGCCTTGTCTTCTTTTCCTGTCTGAGCTCTGGTGTGGCAGACAACATTTGAAATTAATCCTTGAACCCGGTCTGTCTCATAGTAGGCAGCAGAGTGACCTGGTGTGTCCACCCTACCACTCCCCTCGCCCAGTGTACAGCACTAACCTACTCCAAGCCTGTATCTCAGACAATTGGTACTTGCCTGTATAGTTGGCCCTGTGCTGTCCATCTAGGTTAGTTCTCAGGCCTCTCTTGAGAGAATCCTTTTCAGTTTGGGCATACACAGATGTAACAAATATAAGTCGCAGTCCAAGCATTCAAGTGTCTGCGGAAAGAACTTTCTTTATTCTCCTTATATCTACTTAATGCTGACGTGGAGCCCAGGTGCTTCTGGCTTCCTATGAAATTTCCCTCTCCATCATGACTGTGAGACTTTCCCCCTCTTAAAGGAACAGGGGAATCTGAACCATCTCAGAGCTTCCCCCGATTATAATAACTAGGTAAAAGTATGGAAGTATAATGGCATTGCTTCTAATGTGAGGTGACCAGATGTCCCACTTTTTTTTTAACAATTTAACAATGTCCCACCATGATTTAAAATTACAATAAATATATTACAACACTATTTTTGCACTCTATGAAAAATTTCGTTGCTCCCTAAGGACCAAAATTTTAATCAAGAAACCCCCCTCCCCTGTCAGTGGTGTCCTGCTTACTATTCACTGTATACTAATGTCCTATTTTGAAAATGTGGGCTTTATTCCCAACATGTTCAGCTGAAACATGCTTCTGTGATCAATGGGTGACAGCAAACAAATTCTATCCATCACCCAACTGTTTTCACTTTGTTCGGGTGAATTCAATATACTGTTTTGACCAAGAAAGTTGCTTCTGAAGGGATCAGCTGGGCTCCTTTGCATTTAAGGCAGAGAGATCAACTCAGAAGGTCATGGCATATTTTCTTTAAAGGACACAAGGACTTATCATGAAAAAGCTTAAAGAAAATTGAAAACTACAATGGAGAGGAAAGTTGCACCAAGGACGTTTTTTCCCACCACCACAAGCATGAACGTGCTCGTTTGAGGGCAGCAAGGGCCGTCCTAGTAGGATTTTGTTGGGAAACTTCATCTTGTCCTCCCTGCAGCTTTGAACACCCCCTTAAGTCTTCTCTAAATTCAAAGAACATTTAAAATGTACATCACTTCAGTCCCTCCAGGGCTCCACAACGTTCCACTTTCCATAGAGTAAATCAAATAGTGCAGAAGTCTTCCCAAAAAGGCTAGAAAGGTGGAAACACTAGCTTTCCTATATGTAGAATTAGAAGGTAAATAGATTGAAAAACAATCATGTCACATTTTGCATTTTTGTTTAAAATGAAGGTTCCTGTGATTTTGTGACAATACTTTTTGACTTTGCTTTTCAACAAACAACACAATAATAATTCATATATAGGGAGCCCTTTGTTCCAGGCATTGATTTAAGCAATTGGCAGATATCAACTTTTTAGGAAGGAAGGGATAATTTTTCACGATGCACAATAAGTCTTATTTTAGATCATACTGCTTAACAACCTAGGGATCTTTTTCTCCAAGCCTGAAGCTGTGGCAGCATTACTCTTTTCTCAGAGGAGTTTTCTCTCATCCTTTCAGGGAACAGATGCTAAGAAAAGAAAATATTCATTTCCACCTGCCTGGCATTGCCATCCTACCGATTGCAACCCTATGTACTGCAAGTTGTTTGGCTATCATATTTACAAAGGCAGATTTCTAATTCTTTAATTCCTGCACAGCACAACTGAGAGACTTCAAATGGCCATCATTTAGGATTATAACTTAGAGCAGACTAGTTGTGTCACCTGGGGTTCCAAAACCTGTAGAGTACCCACAAACCAGACACTCACTTCCCTAATGTTATATCTTTCATCATCATGGGACATTTGTGAAGAAGAGCAAACCGACATTGGCACCTTATTATGAATAAAGCTTCAAGTCCCATTTAGATTTTACCAGTTTTTTTCCATGAATGCCCTTTTATTCTGCTACAAAATTCATACAACATTGCATTTAGTTATCATATTTCCTTAGGCTCCTTTTGTTTATTTCTGTAGCCTCCCTTGTTTTCAGTGGCATTGTCACATTTGAAAAATATTGATCAAAAATTTTGGGAGATACCTCCTGTGCTGGAATTGATCAGTTATTTTTCTTACAATTAAATTTTAGTTGCAGGTTTTGGTGTATGTGTGTGAGGGGGAGGGGATCATAGGTGTTACATTTTCCTCTTTGCTAAGCACTAGTCTTTGGGAGGGAGTCACTAAATCCAGGCCACATTCAATGGACTTTGAGATTAATCTACATTTATTGGAAAGGAGAATATCTGAATTTATCATTTCACATTTATTTTATATTATTGAAAATATACACATCAAGCCTACACCAAGCCAAAATAGCTACGTGTACAATGACATGTCATTGAGTATATTCTTTCACTTTTACAAACATTCTCATCTTCCTTTTCCTGTTGACAGAAATTAATTTCCCCTAAATTTCCCATCTAACTTTTCCAGTTGCTGTTACAATTTACTCTAAGTTTTATGAAAGCATACAGAGCTATCAGAAGACATTCCTTATTAATTAAGCAAGACTATTACTAATTAAACAAGGGCATTGCTTCATTTAAAGAAGGTTGTGAGGTATATTTCTTGCATATAACTTTCAAATCAATGATTATCTCTGTGCGGTACCTTTGAGAGTTTCCCAGCTCCAGTAGCTCCAGAAAAACTGGATTTCAAGGTTTTACCTTTCCCTTTAATGTCTGTCTACATTCTTGTCCATCCAAGTGTCTCTGCTTTTCTTCAGCTATCAGACTAAATTTCTTCATTAGAAATACCTACCTTGTGTTACATTATCTCAACACCTTTCTGTGTGTGAAAGTCTAGTACTATGGTATGAATCACTGCTCACTGTATTGCTGATTTTATAGGTAGCGTGATCAGACCACATTTACATCTTAGGGAGTATTTTGAGTGGCATTTCAGGCCCAGTGACAAGAAAACTGATTCCAAGATGCATGACACTTTTCTCTCTATCATTTAGGAATCTTTTCAAAATTTGAGATTGTGCATCTACTTTTCCCCTAGTAATTGGACAGTTTTGCTTCCTTTCTCAGCAAAGCATAGGCTTTTTCTATTTATCTTATTTTGGAAGCTTATTGTAAGCTTAGAGAAAATGTGCAAACCTGCAACAGCATGCAGTATACAATCTATGCCCTTTTTGTAACAATTTCATTCTTGGGAGTTCTTGATTGAGAGTTTAATCTATAGATAGAGATGACGTGCAGTTCATTGTATTTTCTGCTCAGCAATTTTTAAAAATACCTCTAGGTATTGCTGATTGACAAATGAGATGCTGTGTCTTTGAAGGGAAATGCTGTATCCAACTGCTGTTAATGTCAGAATAGTGATGGACTGTTTTAATTACATGTATAAAGAGATACCTGATAACAAGAAAGAGCTGAGAGAAGACGGGGTTGTATCATTTACAAGTATATATAAAGCTATCTCAATGGTTCAGGCATGTTTTTAAAGATGATCCAATTCTTTCTGTGATTTTTGGGAACAAAAAATGTTGCAAGGTTATGAATTAACTTCCCCATCTGTCAGTACTGTATTACAGAGAGATTTGGAAGGCTCAAAGCAATATTTCACTCTGTGCTGAAAATCCACATAAAGGGCACATTCCTGTGCATTTGTTTCTTATGCGGTCATTGCTACAGTAGAATGGGCCATACTGTTATTATGGTGTATTTTTGACCTGTTTTTGGATGCATTACAAGTTTGAATTTAGAAATCAGAACTATATCGGTTACCAGGTGTTTCTATAAAGGAACTCATGAATTGACAAAATGAATATGACATTCTTTCACAATCATGGTAACACGATTCTATTATCCTCTTAAATCCAATCAAGAAGGGTAGCTTTTTCTATTTTTCAACACCTACAAGTACGGTCTCACCCTCTATGCCTATCATTTTTGACTATAGGTATATGTTCCACTCATTTTTTGTTTGTTTTGTTTTGTTTTGGGGCATCACTGCCCTCTAGTGGGAGTAGGAGGCCCAAGAATGCTCCTGGATTTGAACCGCCAGACCAGTGGGCCACAGTCCCACAAGCAACCACTGCACCACTGGGGCTCAGCCTATACTCACTTATTAATTCATTTGTTCAACCACTATATTGAGGACTTATGCTATTCCAAGTACTATGCTGGGTAGAAAAGTGGGACGACATAAAAGAAGAGAGGGCCCTCATAAAGAAGGGTTAACACAGTGGCTACATCAATGGGCTCAAACCTTTTTTGGTGTTATGCATAGGTTTTAATAATCCACATATTTAAATGTCTTTGCACTGTCAATAAAGCACAAGTAAATACTTTTCTGATATTCTCCACTTTCAGCCAGGATCCATCTATCAGATATCAGCAGTGATATACCTGCTGCCTTGGCCTGGTCTGAAACATGCTTGAATTTCTGGCAGATTCTTGCACATGTAATTTCAATGGCTATCACTTGCATTTGAATGGTGGTGGTGGAGACAGAAAGAAGTCAATTAATTTGAATAGCTACTGGAATATAAAAATGGCAAATTCTTCAGTATTACAATGTGCCCTGGATCTATGGTGGCATCATTTAGTGAGACAGATAATAGAAAAAGAGGACCATCTTGAGAGGAATATAGTGATTATTCTCTGAAACATATGGATTTTAAAATAACTATGAAACAATTAGTAGAAAATTGGTCCCATTTAAATAGCAGTCTAGATCATCCTAGGTTTCAAAGGTTGTATATATATGGGTAATATCTGATCCAGAACTGTATGATTTATAAATATATGCTATATAGTATAATATATTTATATAACACTATAGAATTATTTATTTAATATTATTCAATAGTATATACTATGTAATCTATCATAATGTAATCAACATGCACCCACAAGAGAGAGGTTACCCCCCCAAAAAAATGGAAAAAAATCTCCTCTGGGAAGAATTTTATGCATTTTTCCTGCTAGGCAAGCATTGAGCAACTTGTTCTGAGGTAGTACACCCAGTGGTGTCACCTGCGAAAGTTCTCTCTCTCTCTGGTCACAGTGATATTTTTTCGTAAAAGCAGGTTCACTAGAACCTTGTTTTTTTGATATCCTATTTAAGGAAGCAGCATGTGACTGTGATTTTTTTTTCCTGCTCAGGCAAAATGTCACAGAAACTATTATGATGTTGAACACAACTTACAAGGACAGCGCTATAGGGAAAACTGAAGTGCATAAGTGATTTTCTTGTATATGAAAAGGAGAAGTGTCGATCAATGACAAACCTCATTCTGCACATCTGTCAACTTCCGAAACAATCAATAATGTCAACAAATAAATCTTCCATTAAAATTCACTGAACCAAGCATCACAATAGTCCTGACAACTTCCCTATCTCTTCAATGGCCTGTTGTCTGTGTTCAAGTACAAGTTCATGGATTTTGTTGACATTATCGATTGTTTGGGAAGTTGATCCTTTAGTGATTGACATTCTTCACTCAACATAATATCATCCAGCTTCATTCATGGTGTCAGGCGCTAGGTAGACTCAGTGTTACTTTTATAATTGCATACTATTTAATTTTGAATGTGTAACATAGTTTGTTTATCCATCATTCTATTGATGGACATTTACATTTTTTGTATATCTTTTATGCTTGTGGATTCACCTGCATTGAATACTATAGGTATTAGAAGGCACATGTGTCTGCATATATATATATATATATATATACATATACACACACACATATATATATATATTCCTGTCATGACTTTTATTTCTCTCAGACATAGAGCAAGTAATAGAATTGTAGGGTTATATGATACTTCGATTCCCTTTTGAGGATGTGCCATATAAATTTCCACAATTGATTATTCCACCTTACAATTTCAGCAGGAATGGGACCTTTGGGTTCTTTTTTAGAATAGAGCTCAAATATATTGATTCTTTATGCCTTACTTATTTCACTATGAGTATGCACCGTAGCTTGTTTATCCATAATGTGCTCCAGTTTCATCCATATTATAAGGTGCTCCAGAGATTCATTGTTTCCTTTTAAAACATTCCATAGCATTAAATTAAGAATATGTTTCTTATTTTATGAAGGTTCAAACTCCACACCAAGCATTTGCTGTTTTCTGTCTTTTAAGTAATTGGTTGTTTGTTTGTTTTAGTAACTGATGCTAATGCTATGGTGAGGTAATAACTCATTTGTGTTGATTGGTATCAATCCAAAACCAAGGCTCCAGGAATTTATGGAATACTGATTTAAATGTTTCAACAAAGTGATACAGCCCTGGAGACACTCACTTGTCTATGCCAAGAAAGGTGCAAGACATATTTTAGGCCAACTTATAGAGATAGATCCATGGGGCTGAGCCCCAGTGGCGTAGTGGTTGTGTGCAGGACTGCGGCCCACAGGTCTGGTGGTTCAAATCCAGCAGCAGCTCTCCAGAAGCAAGGCTGGGCCTTCCACTCCCACCAGGGGGCAATGATGCCCACAAAGAAAGAGATAAATCCATATTTATATTTATTACAAAGAAAGGTGACCAAACACAATGTAAAATTATCAAGCAATAATATTGCATGCAATCAAAATTTATTGAAGACACTTCAAAAGCAGTTGGAGTAGTATATTGACAGGAGATGACAAAATTTCAAGATGCTTTCAGAAGAGAATATGGACTGAAAATTATTGCTTATATCAGATGGCGCTTGACTAAAAGCTAATAATACCATAAAGATATTTACTTTTATTTTATTGACTATATAAGGGCATTAATCTCTTTGGATTATAACATTTTTATGGGTTACATTGAGAAGAATGGGAATTCCAGCACACTTGTTGTGTTCAAATGATATTCATACAGCAAGAGGCCATCATTTAAGAGAACAAGGGAATAACTATATGGTTTATATTCAGGAAAATTGTGATTCAGGTGTGTATCCCTTTTTATTATAGTTAGTCAATATCTAAGCTGAGCAAATATTTCTATAAAGAGTTACAGTCTCTCTCAGGAGCAGCATTGGGTAGCTCCCATGACCACCAGAGGGCAGTGATGCCCTAAAAACAATAAAAAAAGAGGGACAGTCTCAGAAACCCAAAGGGGCAGTTGTATTCTGTTAAATAGGGTTGCTATCAGTCAGAACTAACTCAATGGCAGTGAGGATGTTTGTTGCTATTGTTGGTATACAGGAGAGATAACATTATTTTGTTTATTTTTATTAATTTATTTTTACATGACAGCTTTACTATTTATTTCAAATTATGTAATCACTTATAACCAGGACATTCCCCCCATTGGGGTTTTTCCACCCACATTTCCCCCACAACCATCTCAAAGCCCCTTCACCTGGATAACATTCTCATTTTAGTGTCAAGGTGGGTACTTTTGTTACATCACTGATTCAAGCTGAACAACATGAGATAGTGCCACTTGACCAAAAAGTGGTGTTTTTTAAACTGCCCTTTTTGAAGGCTCAGTGGATCACTGGCTCAATGAGTACTTTGAAAAGAGCGAGATAACATTATTTTTAAACATATAAATCCTCCTCTCAATGCAGAAATCTAGCAAAATGCTCATTCAAAAATTTTAATGGAATACACACAAAAAAGCAAGCATTCTAAAAGAAGACAAGAGAGAGGGACCCAAGGAATATAAACCAGGAAACAAAGAACAGAACAAGTAATATAGTGGTAAATACAAACAGAAGCATATGAATTATCACAATAAATGACAACCAATTGAACACTTCCATTGCATCATTTTCAAAATGTATAAAAAATGAGAAACAAATCTCATTGCCACATACTCAATTCTGACGATATGTCACCAATTTAAAGGGCAGTTTATAAAACACAACTAGGTTGCAAGTAAATATATGAAGAATAAGTGCATGATGCAAACAAAATACAATGAAAGTTTGAGATGCTTGTATTTGGCAAAATCTACTTCTATGTCAAAAAATTATCACAATAAGGGAGAGCTATTTCATAATCATGAAGGTGATGTTTGATTTATCAAGAAGAAACCAAGATAAATGGCAATGCCTTAGTATGAGTCTTAGGATATTTGAAGTTAGGATTGACAGAATTGAAGGAAGAAATAGGCAATTCACTACTTCCAATAGTGATTTTTTTTCTTTTTTGCAATAGGAATTTTTGCACCTCTCAACAATTAATGGAACAGCTAGGCAAGAGATCAATAAACATATAGAATAAATGAAAGCCACTATCAACTGCCTTGTTTTAACATTGAGCAGCAGTAGATGGTATATTCTTCTCAAGTGCATGTGGCACACTCAACAAAATATTTAGAGACTTCCAGATTCGGTAAATAGTGCATTTTCTGACCATAAATGAGTAAAAGAACAAATTAAAATGCCTGGAAAATCCCACATGTTGGAAAATAAATCAACATGACTCTGAGTAATTTATTGGTGGAAGGTGAAACTGTCAAGGAAATTAGACAATATTTTCAGCAGAATGGCAATGGGAAATAGCATGCCTATACTTGTGAAACATAGATCAAACAGAGCTAAGGGGCTCACTTATAATATTTGTATTTACAATTAAAAAACAGTGTGTTAGTATGGGTAGACTAGAGAAACAAAATTCATAAACACATATATGCATATAAAGGAGAGGTTTATATACACGGGCAATTGGACATTGAGAAAAACATCCCAACCCAGTCCAATTTGAGGTCATAAGTCTGATATTAGCCCTTATGTCTGGTACCAATCTATCAGTTCTCTTCAGTCTCATGGAACACATGCAATGATGTCAAATGCAGAAAGACCACATGCCAGTGGTTAGAAAGTCTTTGGATCCAGTTGTGTTGTAAGCATATCAGCACTGGCAGGAGTCTCCACGTGGCTTCTCTATGTCCGGGTTTCTGGCCACATCAGAGTAGGTTCATGAAGCTACATGAAGACAGGGATGTCTTGCAGGAAGCCAGCCTTGCCAGTTGAGTGTCTCCAAGGGAGTGTATGAATGTCTCCTGCTTCCAACAAGGAAATATCAGATTTCCCAGCATTCTCAGAGGAGAAAAACCAAACCCACACAGAGGTCTCATTGGCTATCTCCAGATTGTTGGCCTAGACTCCACCCCTACACTCTGAATTCCCAATTTGACACCAGGTTAGGTAACTGCCACCACCAGTGACCATAAAATGCTTGGGGAAACTAACATAAATACAAAATAATCTGAGAAAAGGAAATAGAAAGAGTGGTGAAGAAAGTTGATGGTGCCCCGCTATCAAAAAATATAGCGTCTGGGGTCTTAAAGGCTTGAACATAAACAAACAACCATCTAGCTCAGGAACAACAAAGCCCACCACAAAGGAAGCTCACTTGCCTGTGTGGTTGCCTGAAACAACGAGGTATCAGGCAGCAAAGAACACAAACCAAAATCAATGGATCAATTGACTCCTGATATGATTGCTGAAGACAAATGGATACAGAGGCAAACAGAGTAGAAGAAACGTTTGGTATCCAGCTACCAAATGATTAAGTGTCTGGAGTCTCAAAGACTTGAAGATAAATGAGTTACGATTCAGCGCAGAAGCAGCAAAGCCCATGTGGAAGAAGCACACTAGCCTGTGTGATAAAGATGGGCCCAAGGGATCAGGTATTAAGCATCAAAGAGCAAGAACCATATCATTACGAATGTGGGGGAGGGCAGGGTGGGGACGTAAGGCCCACTGGTGGGTAATTGGTCACCCCCTTACAGGGGAGTCATGGGGAGGAGACAGACTAGTCAAGGTGCAGTGAGGCAGTGATGATGCATACAACTTTCCTCTCATTCCTAAAGCCTTCCTTCCCCCAACTATTATGGTCCCACCTCTACCTTACAAATCCAACTGGACTGGAGAAGGTACACTGGTAGAGAGGGGATCTGGAGATATGGTTAACCCAGGACAGATGAGCCTCTGGGGACCAGTGGTGATATTGGAACTACTGGATGGGTGGAGAGAAGGTGGGCTAGAGAGATGGAACCAACTGCAAGGATATACACATAACCTCCTATCTGGAGGACAGACACCAAAGGAGTGGGCTGGGGGAAGAGGTCGGGCAGTGAAAGATATGAAAGAATAATAATAATTTATAAACCATTGAGGGTTGGTGGGGAAGGGAGAGCAGGGGAAGAGGGGAAAGTTTGGGAAGCAGATATCAAAAGCTCAAGTGGAAAAGCAGATATTTGGAGAATGATAACAGCATCAGACATGCGTAGGTGCTTGGCACAGTATATTTATTTATGTATTGTGAAAAATGATGCACAAGCTCCCGTTAAAATGATTTTTAATAAAAAAGGAAAGCAAAAAAAAGTATAAAAATAGTGAGAGAGAGAGAGAGAGAGAGAGAGAGAGAGAGAGAGAGAGAGAGAGAGAGAAAGGAAAAAATAATGCACCAAACCATAAAAAGAGTAGAGGAAATTGTCAAAGCTCAAATTTGACTTTTTGAAAAGAATTTTTAAAAGTGACAAACTCCCAGCTACAATGCTCAAGACAAAAGAGGGGTATGTGTAAATTACCAATATCTGGAAAAAATACATCACCACAGATAGTGCAGATATTAAAATGCAAATATAAGAATAATGTGAGCAACTCTGTGCCAACACATTTTATAATTTTGTATACATAGATGAGCATTTTAAAAAACAGCATTTACTCAAATTAACACTGTAATAAAGAATTCTAAATAATTCATGTTATATAAATTATATCCAAAGTTCTTGCCCCAACACACACACAAAAACCCCAAAAACTTGCTGGTGAGTTCTATCAAACATTCTAAGAAGGCACAACTTCAATCTTAAACATTTTCAATACATACAAAAGTTTACATTACTGCATTTAATTAGCTAGTATACCTACTATCAGAAAGTAATATTTTAATCCAATGTAACTTGTGAAGATGGACCCCCCAAATCCCTAACAAAACATCTACAATTATATAACAACATATAAATAGGAAAATGAATCATGTCTAAGCTAGGTTTATTCACAGCAAATCAACGTTGGTTAACAAATTTAAAAACTTATAAGTTTATCTGATGGATTAACTAAAAAACTATACTATCATTTAAATAAAAAAATTTCACCAAATTCAAAACCCATTTATGGTTATTTCTCTCAGCAGAATAAGAATAGTAGAAACATTCTTCAATCTGATAAGGGGTCTCCATGAAAAGCATATAACTAATATGATATGTTATAGTGGAAAATAATCTCTCCAATGAGATTGCTCTGATAAAATTGAAAGAAAAACAAGCTTTGTTAATTGCGGTTCTAACCAGCAGGGCAAGAAAATTGTGTTTGCAACCTTTCTTTGAAAGCAAACTGAGCACTCCAAGGCCCATTTTGAACTACCAATACATTCCTCTTTATAATATAGAAGCTTCTTTGGCTTGTTATTGCAGACTTGCTTATATGTGTACATATTAGCATATATAAAACAAATGTATACAGACATGCTGCAACATGTAATTGAATGGCTTTATCTCCAAAAGTTACAACATGTAATTGAATGGCTTTATTTCCAAAAGTTACAAAGATAAGTAAAAAAAAATTAATCCTTTGAGGGTTCCAGTTCCTATATGCATAGCCTTATATCAGGCAGAACATATTTAGACATGCATCTTCAATCAGTGGATAAATGCAGGCAAGTTCTCAGTACAACACTAGCTTAGTCTTCTCAAGGTGTTTCTGACAAAGATTTGATCCAAACACTGGCTTCCAAGGCGATCTACTATTTGAGTTGAATCCAAAGTAAAGAGAACAGCTCAGAAGGTTATGACCACCATTTTTGTTCTCAGAAGGTTATGGCCACCATTTTGTTTTGTGTGGAGAACTCCAAATAGGTAATCTTGATAGATTTTTCTGAAAGGCACAGGAATAAATATTAATAAAGTTGAAAACTGCTTTGGTGAGAAAATGACAAGTTATGGCAAGGACTTTTTTTTGTCATGTTAAGACACCTGCTCATTTTTCAGGGACAACAGACACTGTCCTAGGAGATTGTCTTTGGACAAGTTACATATACACCCTTCCACTCTGATATTGTGCTTCAGATTTCATTTTGCTCCCCAAACTCAAACAGCATTTAAAGAGAACATGATGTATCTCCCAAGGTTGCCACAGTGTCTGGTTTTAAGTGCAATACTTAGAAGAGTGCAGAATTCCATGTGGAAGGGGCAGAGAGAAGGAAACACCATGTTTAGAAGTGTATATTCCTCGCTTGTGGATATATTTAAAAACAATAGCTTCATATTTTAATGTTTTGTTTACTAAAGGTTTTTATGAGTTTTGAATAAATAAATTTTTGCTTACCCTCATTGTAACCTTATTTACACATTAAAAATACATAAACCATGATGGATTTTCCATCTTCATTGTAGCTTTATGAAAAGAAAGTACAAGCAGGTTTAAATAAGTAGATAATTTATTTGATGATATTTGCTTTACATCTCAAAGAGTTTTTTAATTTCAAAATGTTTCCAGGTAACCAAAATCTTGTTATACAGTACATTAATATAATATTAGTCCTGGGTCTTCAAATCAATTAAAGAAGTTAGAAATTATATTAAGTTGACAATATAGCATCACACTCATGCAATCATTATTGGCATTACAATTTTGTCAGCTACCCTTCAGGCCTAGAACAGAATTTATACCATGACTCAATTTTCAGTACAGGACTATGAAGACAACAATAGCAATATAGAGGTATGTACACCTTAGAATACTCAAACAATGAAGATCAAAATGGCAACACATACACAAGGGCAAAATTCAGGGGAATTAGGAAAATTGGAAACAGGAAACATAGGGAGGAAGTGGAGCGTAAGTGATTGTACATTGAGGGAATTGCAATGAATAAAATAAAATGTGTGAATTGTGGCTTATAAAACTGATTACCTGCTCTCTAAGGTTAACCCAATTCACAATAAAAATATTTGTCCAAGAAATGGCAGTCATAAATTTACATTAGTAGTGAAAGTAGAAATTTTCTCATAGTTCTGATTTTCCAGAACTGATCTTTGATTTAGACATATACCAATGTCATGTGCGAAAAATGTTCAATTATCTAACTCATTAAAAAGTGTCTAGAGATGTTTTTGAATTTCAAAATAATTAGGCTTCTCATGAAAAAGAACAACACACATTTTACAAAACGTTATTCACTTATTTAGCAGAGGTTGGTGGTAGCCTGTCATGGAGTTCAACACAAAGCGTTTTATATGCAGATGGCTTTTTCTGTATCACTCTACCTGAGGTAGTTTGCAAGCTACTAATCAAGCCCCAGTGATGTAGTGGGTTGTGGGTTGTGCTAACCACAGTTTTTAACCACTAGCAGCTCTATGCAAGGGATGTGAGACCTTCTGCTCCTGACAAGATGTACAGCATTCTAAACTCACCAGGGCAATGCTACTCTGTCCTGTATGGAAGCGTGAGTTAGAAATGACTTCTGTGCAGGCCTGTAATCAGCATAGTCAGCAGTTTGAAACCTCCACCAGTTCTATGGGAATTATAAACTACAGGAAACAGTTTGTCTCAGGACCCGCAGGGGGCATTATGAATCAGCATTGACTCAATGGCAGTGCGTTTGGTTCCTTGGTTTGGTTTGCCACCTCTTAGGGACATGAGATCATCTTCCAAATAAGCATTTTGCAGGCAAATTCGGAAACTCGTGGTTTGACTTTTGGAAATCCAAAGTAACACAGCTAGGGTTCTATATTCCATATTGTGATTTGGTCACAGATAGCATATTTATTTCTCATTTTTTTCAAACAAAAATTGTCAAACTAATCTGATATGTCTAAGGATTCACTTTGATTAGAAGTATTAAATGTATTATATAAATTTGGATCCAGATATAATTCTGTATTTATTTACCAAGTTTTAAAAATAATTCCCAGAAAATGTCATTAGGGTAATTTTATAATTACCGATTATTAGTTTGACACCTATTTGCATTTTCCCTTCTGGTTAGTAATCAGTCCCTTTGAATTCTACATCCCAATACAGTATTGTCGACAAATGACAGAGTCATGTGCTCAGTCTCTAAGAATGTCCCCCAAGAAGCCATTCACAAATACATAAGATTACAAATATGAGCAAAATGTTGGAAGTGATCCATTATTTCCTTTCTGTGAGGAAGAGTTAGACTGGGTAAATGTCGAGGACCCTTTTCCTGTTGATAAGTGTTGTGAAGTTGAGTCTGACTCTTCATGATCTCGTGTGCAACAGAATAAAACACCGCCAGGTCTTGTGCCACACTGACAATCATGACTACTAGAACCCATTATTGCAACCATGGAGGCAGACCATTTCTAGAAGATCATTCCTTTTTTTTGGCTGACCATCCACTTTACCAAGCATGGTGTCCTTTTCCAGAGTCCTGTCCTTTCTGATAGCATACCCCAAATACTTAGGATAGAGTGGGGTCCTCCTCATTTCTAAGGACATTCAGGTTGTAGTTCTTCAAAAATGCTTAAATTATTTTTAGCTTAAAAGGAACATGGTTGGGTTAACTGCAGATCCAAGGTTGTTAATATGTTTGAATTCTTTTTCCCAAAAACAAAGAACTGGGTACATCTACAGGCCCCTGAAACTTTTTAGTTTCTCATCCTAATTCACTTTTATTAGAGGTGTTTACTTTCCTACAAACAAAAGAGATACAGACCAGTGGATGGTATTATGTGTTGGGCAGGGTTCTCTAATTAGTCCACATAACTGTACAGAGGGCACAGTTCAACTCTGTGCAATAGTCAATATAATGGAATTCCTTCACTAGGGCTGCTGGGTTCAAGATCAAGGAAACAGACAGGTGAATCTTCCTTCAGGTAATGCATGCTGAGTCTTCCCAGAGGCAAAAAAATAGCAGGGCAGGTCACCAACAGTCAGTAGCTTAGGAGATTAGGGTAGCAGGCCTGGATGGAAAATGCACAATGTCAGGAAGCACCAGCCTTAAGTTCAGGCAAAGTGCTCACCATCAGCATACAAATCTTGTATTGAAGTACTCTGAAGCTTTAGTGACAGGATCCACAGGTGGGTTTATCCCACCAGTAGTGTAGCTCACGTACTGAGGCAGAGAACTAGTTAAAGCAGTCACATACAGGTCAGATCACCAGAGAGCAAGAGAGTGAGGGGCAGGCCTTGCCGAGTCATTTACTTCTTTGCCCTCCAATCAAACTGTGACCTGATTAATCTCTCACATTTCTGTTGGCAAGGTTGGCACCATAAACAAATCAAACAATCAAACACTAATATCTCTCCCATTCTGTGATTTTGCAGCCACTACACAACATTTCTTAAACTTAAGAAATATTTTCAAATATCTGCAAGCTCACAATTTTGCTCCAACCTTTACATTTCGCAGACTTGCATACAATGGTTTCGCAGTTAAAGCATCAAATTGGAATTTTGTCTTTAAACCCAAAGAGAGGTCAACACAAATGTTTTTCATACTCTTACCCTCTAGACCACCACTGGCACCTACACCAAGTTGTTCAGCCTTCTTGAAAGACGAGGGCCATGTTCTATCAGTTTCCAACTGCCAAACAGATATAAAAAGAACAGTGTCCAATATTTTGAAAAGCAAATGTGCCCTAAGGCAGACTCTGTCATGCATCATCTCTGAAATTGCAACCAAGTGACCCTTTATTTGTACAAATTCAACAGCAGGTCTCAGTAGCTCTGGAAGAGGGAGGCTGGGAAGCTCAAAAACTTCTGAAGATCTTCCTATATGAAACTCCAAATTCAGGATTGCTTTCTACTGTAATGGTTTCTTGTGGTGATCACATTCAGGGAAAAATACCCAACCCTGTCAGAACATATAACTAATTGTTGAAAATATAACTCTCATACAAATAAATACTGAGCATGGGACAAATGATCGTGGGACAAAAATGTTATTCCATTCATTAATGATAGAATTTGGAAAATGCCATGGCTAACTTGAAAAGATTGGAGGGATTTGAACTTAGGCATTTACTGAGTACACAAATCACCCTCCTGTGCATTCTTTAGTGGAAGAGGGTCTCTGAACCAGAATTTGTTGTGAAGTTTGTTTTTGATCTCCCAATGTGATTCTACTGTGTAGTCAGGATTGAGAATTGTTCTAGAATTAACCATTATCCACTCTGAGTAATAATGAACTAGTAAAGATAGTTTCCCCTTACCTTGTTCACTCAAAAGAAAAATCTTCCTGTACAAAATTTCTATTCAATACACAGCTTTCTTAGGGATCATATCTCATATATATATATATATATATATATATATATATATGTGTGTGTGTGTGTGTACATATGTATGTATGTATATACATATGTATGTATATCCTCTTTCCCAAATATGAACTAGAAATCAAAGTGAGTAAGATGCTATGAAGTGAATTTTGTTCTCCAAGAAGATAAGTTGAAGTCTTAAACCTTGTACTCATTCATATGATGCTATTTAGAAATAAAGCATTTTAAAATTGTGTGATCAGTTTAAAGAAGGTGATTCAATAGTGTGGGTCCTAATATTAATCCCTTCAGATTAGTATTTTATAAAATAATTGGTAGATAAGATATAAGTATAATTAACTTTATAAGGATCAGTATGAAATAGTTCTCTCTGAGGAGTAGTTTAAAGATATACAAATGTCCAACTTTTGCAAACTACTAACTTCCTCAAAGTTATAACTTCATCATCATCCTTGATCTCAACTGCCACTTTTCCCTTTAGTATTCTCTGTCATATGAACAGGATACTGAAGTCATTGCAATGTCTCACAGCACTCATGAATCATCAAGGAAATGGCTCACATTCTTCCCAATTTGTCCTTCAAATATCAGGATTCTTCCAGGGGGAGAATCTCCTAGAGGATTCTCTTCACTCCTAAATTAAACTGCTGGTCCCGAGGCTGAGGAACATGGTGAATCAGGTCAGGTGGGGGGTGGCTACCATCTCAAGTCTCAAGATCTGGAGGTCAGATCAAGATGAGGCAGAAGTATGATTCTGAGCAAGGTAGTGAATCCTGCCAAAATTACTTTGCACAGATACAAAGATGTAAAACAACCAAAAGTGGAAGAAGGTCTTTCTTGTTTAACGAAGCAAAGAAGCACAGTAGGACTCGGTTCACCAAGCCCTGCGCCAGAGGTCTTTTATTAGAGCAACCAGTGCGTGATTGATGATTGTAATAGGGTGACTCCGAACTGGATATCTCATTTATAATGGTGTCCTCTCCACATCTGGAGTGTTGATGGCGGTGTAGTTTTTGCCCTCTGACTTTAAGAAGTTAGACAGAAGACATGCAGCTCACGTCCACACATGTTAGGCAGAACATTTCTAGTCATAGTCGGTTAGTTCTGTGGTCCTAAACTGGTGATTTGCCTATCATGGGAAAAGTTTAAAATGGGAAATTAGTTCTTGTTCCAAAGAGGTTATCACAGAAACTAAGGGTTATAGTTTTCGTAATATTCTCTAATAATGTGGAGACTCAAGATATATCCCACCTTAATCCTGCCTCATTAGCAGAAAAGAAAACTCCCAGAAAAATGTGGCTAACGCCACAGTTGTAGAGGTTAGGATTTGCAATTCATCACAAAACAGAGGTCTCTGACTAGAGTGTCATGTTAAGAAATCAACTGCATGGTCTAAAGAAACAGAGAGACATATAGTGGGCACATATAGAAGTCATGTTATACTGAATCAATCATTCCGCTCATTTGTAGGCTTATTTGAACCCAAGGCAAGAAAGGAAGTACATTAAAATGGAATGAAAATTTCATACAGGCCTTTCTGATACCACTAGAATCATGATCATGGAAGTAAAATATTTTACATAATGTAAAGTGCTCTATAAATGTTAAGGATTGTTTTAACTGAGTCTAGGAATTGCTAACTCTTCTTTCTTCTGTGCGGAATTACTCCATGGCCCTTTCTTTGTCTAGGAATTACCCTCTATGAACCTAATACACTAGAGAAAATATTTCTAGAGTCTCTTGAAGTTGTTCTTAGAGTTTCTCACCATCCTGCCTTTGTAGAAGTGCTCTTTCAATCAGACTTTGTCATGTTCAATTATACCAGGGACCAATTTGCACATTAAATAAAAATTGTCTTGAACAAGACATCAGCAATTTGCATAGTCATTTCAATGAATACAATTTGGGGGTGAGGTTTGTCAAGTTTAAAATTAGTCATTATCCTTAAACTGTTGTTCTGAAGATTTAAAATATGCCACATAGCTAATTTCATAGTGCTTATGGCTTCGTTTCTGGTTGGTTGCTTAAATATGTTGGTATCACTTGAGACTATTGATTGTGAACCTCAATCAGTAGAAGAGGCAACCTAGTTAGATTGTGGGTTGATTATTAGTCATTTTCTTTTTTGACACGAGGATTCCAAGAGGGGTTATGCAGTTTTCAAAGGAACATATTTAATCATGATTGAAACAGTTAAGAGCTTTCTTTTAAACTGTACACAAACTTATTAGAAAGACAGTTGTTTGAATTACAGTTTTTGGAAAAATCTGTCTTCTTAGACTTCCTTTTTTCATTAGCTAGCTGAATATGACCTTGACCAAAGATTGTAGTAATTTTGTGACTCAGTTTCCTTCTGAACAAAAATGAGACAATTACTATACTTACATTGAAGCATTGTTATGAGGATTAAATATAGACTTTAAAAGTTTTAGACTGTTGCCTGGTTGCTTGTAGTTAATTAATGGCATCTTTTAGAAATAGAAGTATTACATGGATCAGAAACTCAGAGATGGTGCTCCAGAAACCTCCTTTGGCCAGGAGACTATAAAATGCTACTTTTTAAAAAGAGTTCACAGCACCATTTATTGTCTAAAGAAAGTACACAAACCCTGAGGGCTACTCCCCATATAGGAAAAAAGGAAAACAAAACACAGGCTACTTTATTTTCTTTGTTTCAGAACATTTCCTTCAAAGGAAGCTCACCAAAGAAAGTAGGACCCTGTAATTAATTTACAGAATCTGATATAAAAGGGTAAGAATAGTCAAGAGCAGTTTCTTAGAGATGACCGATGTTATGCACTCTATGGAGAATAATCAGTTCATCCACAATACAGGCATAGCAATTAAAAGGCAGCTAAGACATAGTTTAGAAGTCAACCAGAAGGAGATTGGAACATGGGACAATAGGGAGTTATAGGATTTATTCAAGATGCATTCAGCTTTTATTTACTATCCTTGGTACAGGAAGGATTAGATAGTTTAAGTTGGCTAAAAAACTGGATAATGTTTATTAATTGTGATACCTTTCATGCTTTTTTTAGTGGAAAGACACAACTCAAAGACAGGCAATTTATGGCAAAGAAATCTTCTCATGATTTTAGCATATGTAAAGTACTCCATGACTTGGGATAGATGGGAAATGCCAGACAAAGAGAGGTGAACTATTGAGGAATAATCTCCTAGAGCAATGTTAGAATGGGAAGAGAATTACTCTTGATTTTAGATAATAAAGAAGAATGAAAACATCGGTGAACTTTTACGGAGGCTGTGAATTAGAGGGAGAGGGTTAAGGAGCTCGTTCTGGTCAGCTTCCAGATAAGTAAAATAAGCAGCAGTGTCAGCTCTTTCCTCTGGTCTACCAGGGGAGTTGAGAGTTTTGAAACAACAGCTGTGGGGAATGTGATAGGAAGTCCGCCTGTGGACAAAAGAGATGAGGGAGTCCTGAGCATCAAGGAAAACCTGGTTGAAATTAAATAGCCCATGTTTAGTGTGTATGCAGTCAAGCTTCCAATGTCATTATTTTTCTCCAACTCAATATTTTGCTGTAGTTTATACATATTTGCTATTTTTCATCTAGCTTTTATAGAAGTAAACATTGAGAAAATCTTTGTAGGATTTCCAAATTCCCAAGGATAGGATAATGAAACACTGAGCGTGAAAAGTAAGTCTTTTGGGGAAAGTATAAGAATGAAAGTTAAAAGAATTAAAATTTGTAATGACTTTTCTCTTTGCTTTCACTGTTTATGTTCTATTGTACTACTTTGGAAACTTAATTAGAATACTTAGAAAGAAGAATTGCAAAAGGATTAGCTTCTCAGTTAGTTTACATGCCATGGTATAGTTTATCCTTTAGAAAGGAGAATAATTGAGACAGGCTATCTGGTTATACTTAGTTTTTATTTGCTTATAATCAATAAATGTAAGGATAAGTAAGTAGAAAAGCTGAAACAGTCTTAGCAACAAATAGAGAATAATATATGAGTAAACACCTGTAGGCAGAATTTGGATACCGAAATTTTGTGAGCTTAAGTAGGTAGTTTGGAAACTTTGCCAAGCATGTTTCAGTGAACTCTTTCCATATTATATGTTATAGCAATGATCTAATGACTGCAGGTGACATCAAGCTATTTAGACTTAAACACCCTGCCATGGTGCTTTCACATTCTGATTATGAAAGCAATGAGATAGGTCAAAATCAATGGATATGAGCCCTAAGTTTTTGACAATATACACAACAGATATTTTTCAAAGACCTTAAATGGTCACAATATGTTGTGAGTCACATCCTTTTCATATAATTATCTTATCTTTGCAACCATCCTTAGAGGTATTCGTCAAGTTATTAGTGTTGAATAATAAGCTACCTCACATGTTAGTGACAAAACTAGCCATCTTCTTATGCTCAAGAATTCTGTGGACTGAGAATGTGGACAGGGCTCGAGTGCGTATTCTTTATGCCTCAGCACTCCTCATACAACTGGCATCACATATCAATTGGGGACTTTTTCTTCCGAAAGCTTGATTGGGGGACATGTCCAAGATGGCTCACTTATGTGGCTGGCAAAGATTCACTCTCATCTCAGCTGGGATTCTCATGTGGCTTGAAACTTCTCACAGCATGGTGGCTTCAGGGTTGTCAAACTTCTAACATGACAGCGCAGCTTTTCAGTACCAAACAACAAAGCAAAAGCTGTATGGCCATTTATTACTTAACCTTGTATGTATCACCTCTGCTGTCCTGCTGTGCTAAATTCATTTAAACAATTACAAGACTGTGAAGAAAGATTTAAGGGGAAAGAAAATAGATTCACTCTCTCTATGGGGATTCCATTAAATCATAGTTTGCTTTCTCTTTTTTTAACAAACGAAACAAACTATTTCTACTATTTACAAATGAGAAAACTAACACTTAAAAATTCTGAAACTATATTGCCTAGGAGGGAATGATGGTGCTCAGAATTAACCCCAGATCTTTTAATGCTAAATTCAGTCTTGTGATTACACTATTTCTATTCCTAAGATATCAATGGCAAGAGTAGAGATAATAGGCTGTCAGGAAGGTAATAGGACCTGAGTTTGATCTTAACAAATAGAACCTATCTGATTAGATAGGAGAAAAATGGAGTTTCAAGTAGAAAAGAAAGATTATAAAGATAATTCTAACTCAACATACCAAAAGCAAGCTATCACCTTCCTGTAATCCTCTGATTCTAATGTATTTCATCTCTCAGTGACTGGTAGAATATTTGCTGATCCTAGAAAATAGAAATCCTTCTTGACGTCTTTCTTTGATGTACTGGAACTATATTGAAACAGGTGAAGGATGTAGGGAAGAGTTAAAGATATCTAGCTATCTTATGAATTCTAGTTAAAAATAGCATCTGAACAGTGGATTGTTAAGTGATATAAATGTACCAAATGGAAGCATTGTATAAATAATAAGGCATGCAGAGTACGGGAATGATCAGAACTCTGGATTATTATGATGATCTCATGTCAACATGGCTAGATCACCTTTCTCCACAGTTTGGCAGTTACTATGTAATCACCCTCCATGGTGATATGATATAATTACTCCCACAGTGAAATAGGCTATGATTGGCCCCTCAATTGCAGATGAATTTCCCCAGGGGTTTCCTTTGCTCCCTATCTATTAACATTAACATTTGGCAAAGCTCTTATGTTTTTAGTTAGATCTGGCTCTTAAATCTGGCTCATGATCACATGAGTAAAAGTGAGTGGTCTGCAGTATGGCCTGAAAATCATGGATTTCATTAACCTCTGAAACCTGTGAAGCAGCAGTCTGCCATGTGACCCGCCAAACTTGAGTTCATCAGCCCCTGCATCTACCTGAGTCTGACATCTGACTAATAGACTTCAAACTTGCCAGCCTCTACAACTATGTGATCATTTCTTTGAGATAATGCTCTCTGCAAATGCATATATATATATGTTTCTTATATATAAGTTTATATATATGTTTATATATGTTTATATATAAGTTTATATATAAGTATATATATGTGTGTGTTTCTCTAGCTTTGAACTTAGCCCTAATATAACTGTCATCCCAATAATTTTGCTATTATAAACTGGTCTAAAATAATTGGATTTTTAAAGGTATTACTTTTTCATAATAAAGCAAAAGAATTTCCTTTAATTTAAAATTGTAATGAGGGACTGGGATAGTATTGTATTGCTATATAAGTAAATAATAACCATTAGTTACCATTAAATCACTTCTGATCACCCAGGGTGTTGCAGAGTAGAACAGTGTTTCATAGAGCTCTATGATTTGGGGGAAGATCACCTGCCCATAGTTCAGAAGGGCCTTTCTTTGGGTATATTTGAACTACCACCATTTTGGTTCATAGCTGTGTGCTTAAGCATTAGCGCCACATAGGGATTCTAAATAAATCATGAGTGATCTGAATTCAGTCATTCTGTATTTACTGACTTGGAGCCATCATTTTTAGAACAATGTGGTGTGTACTATGGTATTGTGATAGAGAAATGTAGTTGAGAGGAGGGTGTCCTAACCCAGAGTCACAGAAATAGTAAAGGTCCTGTGTTAGTCCACGTAAACTAGAGAAACAAATACATAGATTCTCATATGGATATAAGGGAATGGTTTATATACAAAAGGAATGGAACATTGAGAAAGCCTCCCAATCAAGTCGAGCCCAAAGTCATAAGTCCGATATTAGCCCATATGCCCGATACCAGTCTATAAAGTCGCCTTCCGACTCATGAAGTCTCAGGCCAGTGGGTGCAGAGTCCCAGCGCTGGCAGGGTTCTCCACATGGCTCCTTGCTTCCGGGGGTCAGGGTCCATCAGCAGCATCCAGTGGTGGTAGAAGCAACTCAGCACCGGTGGGGGTCTCCAAGTGGCTTTGCCAGCTTCAGAGGTTTGGTTCCATCAAGGTAAAGCTGGGTGGCTCCTCCTCCGGCTCCCCCAGCTCCTTGGACACTGCCATCTTGTCTTATCCATAGCTCATCATCTCAGACTAACTCCAAACAACTGGGGAGATAGCTTCTCATCTCCACGAGGGAAAATATCGCGACATTTCCCAGAAGTCTCAGGAGAAAGCCATGCCCACACAGAGGCCTCATTGACTACTCAATGGCTATCTCCAGATTAACAGGCTAGACTCCACCCCTACATCTCAATCATGAAATTAACATAAGCACATTACTGCCACAGGTCACACAGGAGTTCACCCTTAAACGGATGCTTCTTCTAGCAGATGACCACTGAAATATATAGCCCAGAGAGTATAGAATGATTATAAAGAAATTTATGTAAGGGGTTGATCATAGAAACTTCTGGAAAATATTGGTGGTTATTTCTCTGGTGTTATGGATTGAACTGAGTCCCTCCAAAATGTGTCCCATAAATCCTTACTTCTTGGATCTATGGTTATAATTCCATGGGGAATAGGTTGTTTCTGTTATGTTAAAGAGACAGGATTAGTGTACAGTATGTTTGGCATGGGTTACATTGTATATCCCCCAAATGTGTGCCTGGGCTATGGTTCTCAGGGGCTTGACAGTTATAGAATGATGTAACTTGGCAGTAAGGTCCATTATGTGATATAAGGTCATCAACCCTCATCTCATGGAATCACATTAGTTTATATCTTTAGTTGAGTCACAACCCTAATTTAATGTAAGAGTTTCCTAGGGTGTTTGGCCTACAAGTTGTTTTTTTTTTTTCATTTTACAGAAGGGAAATGAAATGAGACATGGAAAGAGAGGAAGAGACTTCAATTCCTCTAGGAAAGATGATTCAAGAGCAGAGTATTCCCCTTCGACCCAGAGTCCCTGTCCCAAGAGCCTCCTAAACCCAGAAGATTGATTCCAAAACACATGGAGATTTTCCAGGGTGTCATACTCTTGGATATTGAAATGAGACAGTAAGCTTCCCTCCAGAGCTGAGAAGCCCTTCCCCTTGTCCTGGAGCTCACTTTGGATTTATAGCCTGCTAAACGAGAAAATAAATCTGCTTGTTAAAGCCACCCAGGAATGCTGTTCCTTTTATATCCAGATAATAGTTTTTTAATTCACTGTATTTTAAGATATAAAAGAATTAGACAAGCAAGATAAAGAGGTAGCGGTGGGGAAAAAGAAAATCCAAGCCACATAATGATCACCAAGAAGTGGAAATTCAGAACATATGAAGCTCTTCCTTCAGAGTCAATGTAGAGAGAAAGTTTCTTTCTCTATAAACTGGGAGAAAAAATATGTCTGTTGCCACTCGTGGTAAAGAAAGGCTGGATAACAAGCCAGTGGGTGTAGACTTAAGAGCACTATAGCTAGTTTGAGATAATACTGAAGCAAAGATACCTACATTAATGCCACTGCAAGTAAACTCAATAACCTTGCAAATTGAATGAATCGGATACCCAGGTTAGGATCAGAATAAAGATGTTTCATTTTATTTCTGTGCCTTTTGTATGAAGCTGAAATTTTTCCCTGAATGTGAATAGGACTAAGAAATCAAAATAGAGGGACACGCGATTTTTAAAAAGTGAAGAAGTTTGGATTGTAAAGAATCATTGATGATAGCGTTAGTAATCAGTGAATATCTTGAAATGGAAAAAATTATGCCAAAGTGAAATTGAAGTAGAAATAGATTGCTTACTGCTTAATAATACTATCTATAAAAATAGGGTACATGATCTAGATTAACACTGAAATATAGTCAAACCATTTCACATTTTATGCTGTCAACAAAATGCACACATCTCAAAGGAAAACTTTCAGAAACTTCATTTGAGGAGAACAAGTTACCTGTTTATAACCTCCTTTTCTCATATTGTATATCATTGTTTATAATGTACATCATTGTTTATAAAATGTATCATACAAATAATGTATATAGTTCATAATACATATAAGTATTTATGTATATCCATAATGTATATCATTGTTCCCCTTTTTAGATAAGTGGCATGAAAAGAGTATCCCTCCTTAGAACAGTATAATTTTTCTGACAAATGGTTTTCTGTGAAATATTTTGAACATCACTTTTGACAGTGGCTATATAGAGCAATGCAATGCTGAATACGTCCAGATTTGGCAAACATTAGCATAATCGATGTGAAGGATGCAGATGTACAAAAGCACTAACCCGGTTTCTGTCCAGTCCATTCAGATTTAGGGTAACACCATATGATTGTAATCTTTTGAAGAAGACCACAGACCTGCTTCCCATGTCCCCATGGATGAGTTTGAATTGCCATCTTTTGACATAGTAGTCAAGCACTTAGCTGCACTACCCAGCAGCTCCACCCAAACATGCAGCTTCCTGAAACTCTGGGGTGTAACACAAGATGACATAATTTCTTGCTTCCATCACAATTGTATTCAGGTTGTCTTTCTCCAAAACTTACACCATGGCCTCTGAGACTACAGGAACTCTGGCTTGCAGCTCCTCTAGCCCAGGAGTTACATTTTCCCTTTTTTTGTTTCTTCTTGTAATTTTGACTACATTTACGTTTTATTGTTCAGTGACATGTATTATATCCATCATTTTATGCCACCATGACCATGATATATTTCTAAGATTTCTTATTCCCTTTAGCACACAATTACTTCATTATTTCAATGGGCACAAACTAATTGCCACGAAGTTGTAAGTTATTGGATGATATGGAATATTTGAGGGGACTACCTTTGTCCAACATCCAAGGTGGTCTCCTCATTCATTGGATACCAGACAGCAGGCAGTTCTCCACCAATAGTTGGTTTGGATATCCATGTTGATTCTCTCTCTCTCTCTCTCTCTCTCTCTCTCTCTCTCTCTCTCTCTCTCTCATACACACATCCAGAGAAAGAGAGGGAGAGGGAGAATTAGAGTGGGTGAAGAGAACTGCAAACATGAAGAGGGCATGAGGAGATTTATATTCATATAACCCAGGTTCTGGAGAGCAGGACAGATTCAAAATTTGTTCCAGTTGTTTGAGACAGAATGGGAGTGAGTGACCTTGATTCTGATTGTGGTACTGATACTGGACTGGATCAAGTATGGTTTTCCAGATGACAAGGCCTTACATGATACAAACTTACCTCTGGTTCCAAGGGAACCATACAGAAATTTCCTGGCATTTTACCTTGGAGCTTGAGTTAAGTTTATATCCTATAAGTATGATCTTTGGTCAGATTGTTTATTATCTTAAAGAATGTATTGTTCCATGTTTTTACTGTTTACATTTATTCATTATAATTCAGTTCTAAACACATTATAAGTATATTTTTTGTATTCAAGTGCTTCTTAAGTACTCTAACTAGAGCACTGACATTTTGATAAATCCTTTACATTTAATAAATATCCCCATTTCATTTATCACTACCTTGCCTTCTTTTATGCTCTCATCAATGCTTTCTACATAGAAGATATTATCTGAACCAATGCTGAAAAGGATGTAGACTATCAATGACCTGCCTACTATTTGGAGGAATTATGAAATAGTTGTCTCATCCTAGACATTCCCATTCTATGTGCCAAGAAGTATCCCAAATACTCATATGTCCACTGAATCACAAAATTTCCCCATTTTCCTACCACCATTCATATTTTTTTTAATTTTGGACATACCTATCTATTGCTAGTGTTGATGACTTATGAGGTCTTCGTTGCCTACAGCAGCTACCTCTTGGCTCATCTTCCTGAATCTATGGTGGTTCATTCGCCAATCCATTTTCTCTAAAGCAGATCTCTTCAGCCTCATTTAATTCCATTACTTATTAATCAATCCTCCCAAGTTATGTTGAATGTCTCCCCTTTCTCAGAAACTCATTATTTTCTCCCAACTCACTCACAGTGTCACTGAACTGATTATGACTCGTTGTAACAGAATGAATCTGCCCTTGTGGATTTCTGAGACTCTAAATCTGTATGGAAGTAGTGAGCTCCATCTTTCTCCTGAGGAGTAGTTGATGATCTCAAACTACTGACCTTTTGGTTAACAGTCTATTGCTCTACCGGGCTCTGGTCAACTCCTTCATGTTCTCACGGCCTTTGAATTTGAGGGCGTACCCTCCCTCCACAAAAAAATGAAAAAGAGATCCACTGGACAGAGCTTTCATCATACGATTTTATCCTCCTATGTCTGTATCGAGCAACTCACTCTGAGTTAGGGAACCCAGTGGCCTGGGAAGGGTCTCTCTGGTCACAGTGAATTATTCCTTGAAAACAATTTCGCTCCAAGCTCTTTTTTTATGATGGTCAATTTAAGATGACAGCTTTTACCAGTTAAATGTTGCTTCTTGTTGTGATATTGAACACAGTTTATAAGGCAGTACTATGGGAAATTCTCAATTGTATGAATGATAATCTCACTTCAAAAAAGGCAAAATGTTGATTGATGACAAACTTTATTCTATATGACTGTCAACTTCACAAATAGATGCAAATACTGACTCACGGTGCATTAGGAGTTCATTCCACCTGGCTATACTTTTAGTCCCATTTTCTAGTTAAGGTTCTGAAAATATTGTGTAACAGCATGTAACTAAAAATTACTGATCTGTGGTAAAAAGGGGACTGATTTTGCTACCACAACAATAGACTTGCTTACACAGCCATCTCAGTGCACCAGTTTATGGCAAAAAAACAAAACAAAACAAAGGCAAAATCCAACATGCCTTTCTTGCCCAATGCAGCTTACTCACTTGACCTCACTCCATGCAACTTATTTTTGTTTCCACAAATAAAGAGGTACATGAAAGGACAGATATTTGATGGTGTGGAAGAGATAAAGAAAAAAACAAGGGAGGTGCTGTCAGCCATCCAAACAGATGATTTTGGAAAATGTTTCCAAGAATGGAATTTCAGATTTGACAAATGTATTAAGTGTAATGGAGAGTACTTTGACAAAGTTGTTTTGTCAAACAAAATTAAGTATATACCTTTGAAAAACAAATTGCAGTTTTGGGGGGATACCTCATCATATGTTCACACTTCTTATTCCAGAGGAGCCAATCCAGTGAAGGATACATAAATATAAGAAATAAATTTGATTAAAAAATAACTTGCACAGTTGTAGCTGGTTTACATGGTTTCAGAGGCAAATGGACCCAGAACGTGCAGTTCAAGCAATAAGTTAGAGGTATTGCAGCCTCAGAGGGTTGCAAGCTATAAAAATCCTAGATCTGCAGATCAGGTGGTAGTCTGAAGGTGTGCAGGATTAGAAACGGAAGCCAGCCATCAACCTTTCCAGAACATCCACTTATAAGCTGGAGGCAGGACATACCTACAAAGATACTCCCCTTCCAACTAATGGATTCCTTATAGCAGACCACAAAATGAAAAATATCTCCAAAGAGTCTATCGAACCACTGAAAACCATGGTCTAAAGAAGTTGACACATTGTAATAATATTAGCCATCACAACCTCTCCTACTAGAATATTCTTATTCCCTTTCTTTACTTGAAAAACTTTCCGATTGTTTAGCTCTGAACTAAAGCCAAATTTCCTTAAGAACATTTTCCTTGCCTTCTGTGTCACAGTAGTCAATCTCCCTAGCTACATTCTTCTCTGCATTACTTCCTTTATATTTTATTCATGGTACTTGAATTGTGTTGCAGAGGCCTCTTCACTTGTTTGCTTTCTGTTCCAGATTGTGAGTTCCATGATTCTGGGGATCTAGGACCTTTGTTCTTGGTTTAGAACCTAGATAGCATTAGAAAGGCACAATAATAACACATACATCCCCTTCTTTGACTAGAACCCTGCTCTGAAAATTGTTATGTCTCGTAGTTGAATTTCTAAGCCCCATCTAGAATTCTTGGACAGAGTAGGCATTCTGTAAACATTGCTTCATTGACCAACTCTCTTCTTCAGAAGCTTTGAGTATAATTTTTCTTGGTGAAACTTGAAAAGTTTGAAATATTGTATTAGAAATTTGAAGAGTTTTGTACTTTTGAAAATCCATTCTGGCAAGAGTGGCAACTTAGGAGTAGTCCATCCAGATGAAGTGAGAAGAGAATGTTGGTGGTAGCATAAGATTATGAGAAGAAGGATATGATGGGAAGGCGTTTCCAAAGCGGAATTGGTACCAAATGAATTTCTAAAGTGACAAAAAGCCTGTAAAGCAACTTTTACTTTATCGCCTAGAGTATCTAGGGTACCTAGGGTATCTGACCTAGGGATGAAAGTGCACCCAAACTTGAGGGGCGAAATGATATCACTAGACAAAATCTTATGCATCCTTGGCTGTCTTACCAGGTATATATGAACACTGATTTGTTTCCTTTTCATTGGTGTGGTCAATATTTCCCTAGAGCACACTAATGATGTTGGGTAATACTTTGTGGCAACGAGAAACCCTGTGATCTAAAATATAGTTCAGAAATGAACCAAGCCAGTAAAGAAGCAAATTGCATTTCAGAGTAGGACACAGTTGGAAAAAAGCAACTTTGGTGGGGAGGAGTGGGAGTGTTCTTCTTAAAACCACTATTCATTTAGTGCAGCACTAGAATGAGAATGGTGCCATTTTACATCTATCTAAGAGACTTGCAACCTTTTCCATGGTAAATATGGAAGCAATTATGATATTAAGAGTTTAGAAAAGTATGTAAATTGCTTAAGAAAAGCATCAGAAACTGATTTCAAGGAAATCAAGTTCATTGACAGGAATGTAAACAGATTTCTTGAAAATGATAACGATATCAAGGACTTGTTAGGTGTTGTCAATCAGTTCAGACACACAGCAACCTTATATACCACAGAACAAAACACTACTTGGTCCTGTGCCAGCCTCACGGTGTGTATATTTAAGTCCATTGTTGCAATCACCCTGTCATTCCATTGTGTGGAGGGCCTTCCTCATGTCTGCTGCCCCTCTACTTCATCTAACATGAGGTCCTTCTCTGGGGACCACATGTCCAAAGGGTGTGAGCTGAAGTCTCTTCATACTTGCTTCTGAGAAGCCTAGTGGCCTGGATTTTAGTTAATCAATTTTCAGATAAAATGGAGATTTAAAGGAAAGAAACACTTTTGGTGGGCTTTCAGATTAAAATGGTGGCTGGACCACACTAAGATAATAGTTAAGAAATTCAGAGAGTGTGAATATTTGAGAGCAATAATACTGAAAAAACAATCATCAGAGGGTACAGGAGTCCAGCACATTGGAGATGATGGAAGAAGATGGAGGCATGGTAACTTGAAGAGAAGACAGAAAGGAGGAATAGCCTATTTATTCTGTGTACCTGTGAGGGAGATACAATTTACTGATATCAGGTAAAGGCATTGTCCCCGGGTTGTGCGACCAGTGAAGCATTTCACGACTACCAAAGTGTTCATGGTTCAAATCCCTGAGAAGCACTTCAGATGATATGCCTGGTGGTCTACTTCTGAAACATCACATACTGGAACACTTCACAGTGCAGTTGTATTTCACAGCACTGGAGAGCCCATGAGATACAGCCTAATGGATGCAGCTGGATGGTTTTGTTGTTATTCTGATAAACTGAAGACAAAGGAAGAGTTGCAAAGCAAAAACAGTACAATATACTGAAAATGTATGCAATATTTAACTTCTATCCTCATCCTGTGCATATATAGAATGCTGCAAGAAATATCTACAAAAATGTCCTCAGTAAATCATTCAGGGCAGATAACCAGGAAAGAAAGGCACCATGTGTGTTGCTCAGCACATCTCTTCTGAAAACAACCAAACAAAAAAAAACCTGGCCTACTGTTGAAAACTGGCTCCATAACTGACCTCCAGGAATGGTACAATCTTTGGGAACCCATATCTTTGTCGCTACCGAGCGCATAATAATTCAACCTTTGTCACAAGGATTTGTGGGCTGTAGGTAACACGATATGAATAAAACACTTAGAATATTGCCTGGCCTATTGGAGAGGAGTCCTGGTTGTGCTGAGGGTTAGGCTTTGAGCTGCCAACTGCAAGGCCCATGCTCTGAATGTACTAGCCAATCCCTGGGAGAAAGATGAGACTCTCTGTCCTCCCACAGCTTACAGTTCAGAAACTTTATATATGCCCACTGTAAGTTTGAATTGACTCACTAGCAATGAAGTTTTGTGGGCTTGAGACAGGTTAATTGGTTGTCAATTTAGCACGTGCCACACATTCAGATAGAGCAGTGGTTCACAACCTTCCTAATGCTGCAGCCCTGCAATGTAGTTCCTCATGTTGTGGAGACCCTCATCCCCAGTCATAAATTTATTTTCTTTGCTACTTCATAACTGTAATCTTGCTACTATTATGAACTGGGTGACCCCTGTGAAAGGGTCGCTTGACCCCCAAAGGAGTCACAATCCACAGGTTTCTAGGATTTTTAGGAACAAGGGTTTCTAGGATTCGGAAAGAACTCCATGGCTGTGAATTTGGTTTTAGATTTTTGGGAAATAAAGTAGAGATCCCCAAACCCCTACCCTCTTACTGTCAGTATTTACTGTAGAAAACATGTAAATCTTTTGTCTATTATTTGAAAAGGATAAAATCAAGACACCTATGTAGGAGTCTGCACAGTTATATTGTAAGCTTCCTGCAAATGGCTTGTTAGGAAATTTGCCATTCTACCATGAAAACATCAATTTTGTCTAACAATAAGACAGTCCACTTTTGTTGAGAATGTAGGCTATGGCAGAACTGTCCCACAGGCTTCCCAAGGCTCCCAATCTTGATGACAATCGATGGACTTGTCTTCTCCCTCAGAGCAGCTGGACTGGTGGATCCCAACTGCTCGTTTTCATTCAAAGCCAAGTGCTTTGCCTAGGGTACCACTAGGCCTCTTCAAATATTACCTAAAGCATAGGGTTTCTCTATGCCTTTCGATTTCTTTAGTGGATTGCCTGTGAGACATTACATTCTGGTTGAATGTTTAGAAAAAAGCTCTTCTTTCTCTTCTGATTTTGTAGAAACCTTTTTTGAGTTCCAAGTAGCTTTTGTTTTAATCAAACTTTCCTATTATACTCGATGGGCAGGTGGTACAGATGATTGGTGTGCTCATCTCTAACCAAAGAATTTTAGGTTCAACTCAATCCTGAGTTGCCACACAATAAGTACCAGGCAATCACAGAGATTGAAGACCCAATTGAGTAGAGATGTCATCTGACTTACCTGAGGGCCTCTGAGTTGGCATGGATTCCATGCCATTGACTGGAAAATGAGTTCTTGATTATTATATGCGCTGATAAAACAAATGCTATGATATAAGAACAGAATAGGAGAATATCTCAAAGAGAGAAATTATAATAACTGAACCTTCCACCCAATCAAGTTCAGTAGATGAACTGGAGTGACCCTAAGTGTACTTTGCAGAACACAGAAAATTCATATCTATGAATATATATATGTAAATATATTTATATGTATATATATATATATATATATGAATCTCAATCAGTAATTCTGGAGAGAGAAAATGAAAGAAATACAAAAACGAAATTGTAAAATGGTCAATAGGAAAAAAGAATCCGCATGCCCAAGTCTCCAGATTGTGAAGGCCCATTTAGCAAAAAAGGAAAAGAAAAGAAAACAAGCCTTATGATGATGTTTTTAGAAGAGGGAAACATTTCTTAGACAAGGATAATAAAGGAAGGTCACATTATGAAGAAGAGGTATCAAATGATATCAGTCTTCTCTTAAGAAATAGTAGATACTATTAGACAAGGACACCAATGCTTTTGAAGTACAGTACTGATGGAAAAGTATATTAAACAGATTTCTGGACCCATCTAATGTAACATTCAAGTTTGGATGCAGAGGAAAAACATTTTCAGCCATTCAAGGACATACACCTGTCTCGCACCGTTTGTTCAGAAGCACTTAGAGGGTGTGCCTAAAAATTCAAGCAAAAGGCTGACATGGAGTTGAAGTAATAACAGACACTGAATAGAATATTCCTGAAGAGAAAGCCCAGAATGACCATAGTGTAGCAACTCCTGAGACAGCAGCCAAGCCAGAACAGAATAAGAGGCTGGCAAACTCCAGGAATGCTGCCAAATTGACGCAGCAGCTATGCTGAGTGATAACAGAGTAAAAGCCCAGACAGAAGTTTCCAGCAGCAGCACACATGGCACAACAAAATGCTAGAGCAACCCTGGCAAAGGCAACCCCAGTATAAAGGATCTACATTATTCATTAGCCTAAAAAATGCTAAGCTGGGAAGTAAAACACAGATGCCCATGCCATTTCACAGCTAAGATCTCCCATCGTGTACATTGTAGCAGAAAGGGCCCAGGCTTTCCAAAGGCGTGGTAGAGTGGTGTGCCAAATGAGCTGCCTTGGTTCTTCAGTCTTACCTTAGAGACAAGACAGATGTGATTGTTAGAGAAAAGCTAACAATAAGAAGAAATCTAGTCTTAAGGGAATTATTTGAAGTCATAAAGGTGACTGAAAAGTGCCCTGGTGGTGTACTAGGCTATGCATTGAGCTGCTTAAACTGCAAGGTTGCAGTTCGAAAGCATCAGTGACTCCATGAGAGAAAGCAAGACCTGCTGCTATTCCTGTAAAGAGTTATAGTCTTGGAAACCAACAGGGACAGTTCTACTGTGACCTCTAAGGTTGCCATGACCTGGAATGTCCTGAATGGCAGTGAGTTGTAAAGGTGACTTAAAGTCAAGGGACTCAAAAAGCAATGTCATTCTATTGGGAGCAGTGGGGGGTGGGGGTCAACGATGGAATTCTCTTCATTGTCATTTAGTATAACCGAAAGTGGATCCATGTTGTCCAAAGTGGATACAACAAGAAATAGAATCTAATCATTATAGTTAGACATATGCAGGCAATCAGCAAAAGATGGAGAAAAAAACATCAGCAACCTCTTTTTAAGACTTGATCGCATCTGAAGTGTAGTGCTCTGGGTGAGAAAATCTGAGAAATGGGAATAGGACGATCTTTCTTGCCCTGCAGTCATTTGTTTGTTTTAAATAAAGATTTTTTTTTATTCTGGCATCTCTTATATTGATAAAAATAAAAATGTGTTTTACACTTATTGATGGCAATGTATACACACATGGTATAAAATATTAAAAATATAGCAAAGCACAAAATAGTACCCCATTAGCACATACATATATTTCTTTTCATGAATTCATTCTTCCCTTTATTTGGTCTGTAAAACTGTATGGCACACATGCAATGTATCAGACACTAGTCAAAACATCGGGGATTCAGTGAACATATTAACGTATCTACTTGAGTAAAAGCTGACCTAAATATCAGCCGAGGCACCTAATTTGACCACAAAAACTGCATTAGAAATGTACTGGAAAACTCAGGATATGCATGAGTATATATGGTATGTTATGTCGATGTTCAACAATTTTCTTCCATCCTTTCACTGGTGACATTTTCTACCATGCTCATAATGGGCCTGTTGCTGCACCACCTGAGTCAACCCATCTCGGTGAGTCTTGGTGGTTTTTACTAGCCTTCCACATTTCTCTGCATAGTGGAACGAGTGTTTCTCATGCTGCACCAGTGCGGAGAAACATTTCCGTGGGGGTTTCCTCCATTTCTGGGGCCTTTTTTGGGTGTTATTCCTTACAGTTTACCTCCTAGAATTCTTGAAGATAGCAGCTCCTGGCTTGAATTTTTCTTCAGGTCCTTCATCTTATGGAAGGCACAACGTGTTCTTCTCTTTCAGTGTTTTAACTCTAGGTTTTTGGACATTTCCTTAGAATGCTTTGCTTCATCTTCTCAAGCTACCTTTTGAAAAATTCTGAGGAGAAATTTCTTTTTACTTCATTTCTTTTATTTTAGTTACTTTTTATTCAAGAGCAATTCCCAGAACCCCTTGTGACATCACTTTGGTGTTGTTCTTTTAATGACCTTTTGCGTTTGTCATGTATGAGGCCCTTGATGTCATCTCACAACTTCTCTGGTCATTAATATCCAATGGGTGAATACACACAAACACACATGTATACATAATGGAAATTGCACACCCTGAGACTATATATAGTGATGTGATAATGCATGATCTTTCTTGCTTGGACCTGGCTCCTGACACCATAGAGGTGGGCACCCCAAAACTTTTGTCTGTCTCTTAATTATTTCCCTTCAACTACACAGCCATTCCTTAGGACATATCTGGAGCAGGTGGTGCCAACTTATCACCCCAATGTGTTACTATGCCATCCGGGCTTCTTATGATCCAGGGGGTAACAAAGTTAACCTGATACTGTAACCCATACGGTAAATATAACATGAATTGTTGAGACTTACTTTGTTGCCAACAAGATATTACAGCCCTTACTCTTTTGCAGTAAAATGCCTTTTTAACTTAGCAGGTCTTTGCAACCAAGATTGTCTGGGCAATGAGGACATTTGATCAGCAACGAAGTCTGAGAATTTAAGGAGGGGAAAATTCAAGGACTCTCCCTGTCCCACTTGTCCTGTGCTTACTTTGTCTCCGCACCTAAAGATTTCTTATTACAACAAAGCTGTTGAACACCTCAATCTTACTACATAGTTTAGAATATATAACTAGCTTGTTTTTCACTGAATTTTTTTAGCAGTTTGGGGAGTTTTCAACTCAGCTGTATCCTTCTGTCAAATGCTTATAGAAAATTACTTAGAATTTCTTGACTCAACTTAGTGTGTGTATTTGACTAAGCAGTGAAGGTCATCCAGGACCTTATCTACAACACCATATACACACATATGTACAAATATAAATAATTGCTCACTTAGAACAATATTTTCTTTGAGTAATAATAGGATATGGAGGATTGCATGTAACCTCGTTTTGAACAGGGCTTGGTATACTATATAAGTATTGTTGTTATTTTTCTCAGTATCTCATTTTAAGAAGAAACCACAAGGACTCACTCCTTCTGACATTGTAAACCCCGTTAAGATGTTTCCAAGTCTTCATTGTGAAGAACATTGCCTCAGTCTCATGGTGTAAGCAAGCATACGGGGGCTCATTCATCTCTCTCTTCTGGACTCATTCCAGTTTGAGGATTGTCAAGACCTTCGGAAGACAATGTCTCTTGAGTTCTGTCTTCCAATAAGTTTGGGGGAAGCTGATGAAAATTAACTCAGTGGATGTTTAATAGTAGTGTTTCTCAGAAAGTTTTAAAGGTAAAGTTGTTTTTTAATTCATTTATTTTTCACAGCCATCCCCTGTCACAAATTTTCAAATGAGAAAGAAAATAACATTTTTCTTCTTTCAGCTATAAACTTTTAGTTACACTTTTACATACTCTGAACTCTCACCTCTTTCTACTCTGCCCATCAAAAAGCGATTTTTTTTCTGCCGTTATTTTTCCTAGCTATGTAATTCCATTTTATGAATACTAAATTAGCCTAGTTTTCATATTCTGTTTTATGAATATTTAACTTTATTGTTCATATTTATATATAGCACATATTTCATCTTATGTATACTTTTTTTTTTACTCCTACATTGGAAAGTAGCATTTTCACTTTTTCATTTGTTTTTTTCTATGAATTTTACCTAAAACTTATATCTTCAGCATGTACATGGACCAGTTCTTTTCATGATGGCAAAATATGCTTTGAGTCTTAACACTTGTTGATAAGAGAAATTGTGATTACTCTTGCTTACGTTTTCTCTCTTTCTTTTCCTTCATAGCTAAGTTTCACCTTAAAATTGCAAGCATCTGCAATAATCCTTTTGATGAACAACACCAAATTCACATTTCTGGTTGACAAGTTCGAAACAACTTTCTGTTGCGGGGGTAGGTGTCAATCAGTTCCAACCTTTTGGGACCTTGTGCAAAACAAAATGAAACACTTTGCCCTTCACTGCTCCATCCTCATAATTGTTCCTATGCTTGAAACCATTGTTCCAGCCAGTGTGTCAGTGCATCTCCTTGAGGGCCTTTCTCTTTTCTGTTGCCACTTCACCTTACCAAATATGATGTCCTTTACTAGGGACTAGTCTCTCCTGACAACATGTCCAAAGTGTGTAAGAAATCTCGCCATTCTTACCACGAATGGTGCTCTGGCTGTCTTCTTCCAATAAAGATTACTTTGTCCTTTTAGCAGTCTAGGGTACTTTCAATATTCTTCTCCCGCACTACAAAGTAAGTGTATCAATTCTTCTTTGGTCTTACTTATTCAATGTCCAACTTTTTTCATGCATTTAATGCAATGAAGAATACTCTAGCTTGGAACCTCAGAGTAACATCCTTCCTTTTGAATTCTCCAAAAAGATCTTGTGCAGCAGAATTACCAAATTCATTGTGCCTTTTCATCCCTTCACTGCTGCTTCTATGGGCATCGATTGCAGGTCCAAGCAAGACAAAAGCCTTGACAGCTTCAACCTTTTCTCTGTTTATCATGATGTCATCTGTTGGTCTAGTTGTGAGGGTTTGGTCTTCTTGACCTGAGCTGTCATCCTTAATGAATCCTGAATCATTGCTCATCATCAACAAGTGTTTCAAGCCCTCTTCACTTTCAACATGTAAGATTGTGTCATCTGCACTCCTCCTGCTGTTAATTATCATTACTCTGATACTATTGCACATTCTTCTACATATAATCCAGCTTCTCTGATTTTTTGCTCAGCCTATAGCTTCAATATGTAGAGTGAGTGGAAACAAGCTGCTATTGACCAGACACAAATGAACTATTCAGGACAGCCCTTTTCAGTCAGGATATGTGCAGTGTTTGCTATTTTCTATTTATAGAACCTATTTTATGTTCTTGCTATATACAATACCACATCCCGTTTTTTCTTCCTGCTTCAAAATATTTTCCCTTCCTTGTTTTGTCTAGCTCCCTTGATTCTGTTGACATTTCAAACATGTAAAACTTTCTCTTCATATTATTCTTTTTGCTACCTAAAATCATTTATTTTTAGCAGTTTCACTGACCTACAATTCACATGTCATATACTTCAGTAGTCTAATCACAATTTTAAGAGTTGTGCAAAAAATACCGCAATCAATTCAGGGACATTTCTTCTTCCTTGTACTTGCTAGTTCCCCAGTCTCTGTCAGCCTCTCCTTCCTTGTTCCTTTGGCACATTTAAGGTAAAGCTGTGTTTTGTAAGACCACTACCTCCACATCAAATAAATACTTATATCAAGTTAATTTCAATTCATGGAATCCCCATGTGTGTCAGAGTAAAACAATGCTCCCTGAGGTCTTCAATAACCAGTTTTAAAGAAGTACTGCATCATGCTTTGGGAGGCACCCTGTATGGACTCCAATGAAACTTCTTACCCTGCAGTTAATCGTTGAGTTGATTAACTGTTGGCATAATTCAGGGACACCTAAGCCCCCAAACTCATTGCAATGGATTCAATGCCAACACAAAATTACCCAAGGAACACAGTAGAAGGATCTCTCTTTATGGGAGTAGAAAGCCCTGGCTTTCTCCCTCAGAGCAGCAAATGGTTGGGAACTGCAGACCTTGCAGAGAAGACATAATATGGTGTGGCGGTCATGTGCTTCTGTTAATTTAATGATTGAGATGTAGGGGTGGAATCTAGCCTGTTAATCAGGAGCTAAGCCATTTTGTAGCCAATGAGCCCTCTGTGTGGGCATGGCTTTCTCCTGAGAAAAGCCACACAGCCGTAGCCTGATGGTACCAGACCTCAGAAGCTGGCGAAGCTACATAGAGAATCCTGCCTGCGCTGAGTTGCTTCTACCACCACTGGATGCTGTTGATGGTCCCTGAGCCCTGGAAGCAAGGAGCCTTGGGGAGACCCCTGCCAGTGCTGGGACTCTGCACCCACTGACCTGTGACTTTGTGAGTTGGAAGGAGACTTTATAGACTGATATCAAGCATATGGGCTAATATCGGACTTATGACTTCGGGCTGGACTTCGGGTTGGGATGCTTTCTCAATGTCGAATTCCTCTTGTATATAAACCTTTCCCTTATATCCATATGTGCATCAATAGATTTGTTTCTCTAGTTTCCCAGATTAATACTTATGGCATACTTCCAGATCTATGTTCTCAATATTTGCGGGAAGTGCTATCCTTAATCAAGGGGTCCCATTTAGAATTTCAGGTCAAATTATCTTTGTTGGTATATGTCATCAAACCTTGTTTTGGCTAATGATGACCTTATTTAATAACAAAACAAAGTATTGTCCTAGCCCGTATCATCTGTCAGGGAAAATAATATTTCATATCCATGGTATGATCCAGCCTTCTCACATCTCTCTCCCCTTTTTTTATTCTCCATAGCATATGTCACCATCTGGTAGACTGCACCAGTATATATGTCACTTGTCTGAACATCTGTGATTACATGGACGGGATAAATTTCTAGTGTTTTATTCACTGTTACATTCTTAACTTTTAAAATACTGCCTGGTAGACAGTAGGCATTCTACAAATATTTTTTGATAGAATAGATTATAAAATTAAGCCTGTCTGCTTGGCTTGCTACTCTCCTTCAGGATACACTGCTCAGGAGAGTACAGATGATAATTTATTTGTGTTTCTGTCCACATTACCAAACTAAATCACTAACATTTTATCTTAGACTGCTGTGTTGGGTAGAAACTATATATTTTAAATAAATAATATGAACATTAATTTATTTTTGGAGAACAACCCCCTCATATATTAGTTTCCTTTGCACACTATGCAACATATGAATATGTGTGATTTCTATGTGGAAAAAATGATATATTTAGCAAAGGAGAGACTTCTCATTGCTGTCATTTTCAATAAATCATTTTGCCAGACAAGTTAAAGAAAACCTTCAGTTACTAATAGATAATCATCTGAAATTAGTAGACCCTATCTTGCTTGTTCAGTCAATGTTCTGAAGACCAGAGAATAGAAATTAGATTTCCTGCTCTTATTTAAAAAGGTGCTGTGTTAATCTGGGGTGAGTAGAGAAAAAAATTATAAACTCCCATATGTGTATAAGAGAGAACTTTAGATAAAAAGCAATTGTATATTAAGAAAATTGCCCAACCCAGCCCAGGTCAAGTCCATTAGGCTGATAACATCCCATATGTTGATACTAGTCCATCAATTCCTCCTTATACTCATGCAGGACAATCACCAGCCAGTGGAAGGAAAGTCTTATGGATCCAATGGCAGTGGAAGCATATCAGTGTTGGCAAGGTCTCCAAGTGGCTCCTCCAGCTCCAGAACTCTGGCTGTATCAGCATAGTTCCACACGGCTTGTAAACAGGAATGTCTCACAGGGAGAGAAGCAAACAGAGTATTTGGCCTCTAGTGAGCTATTTATCTCCATTTGTGCTTCCCAAATGAGGACTTCTAGCTGTGACCTGATTGACAGGCTAGACTCTACCTCTCCACAAGTTGACAGAAGACTGTGTAACTGCGACATGCGCTATCGCATGTAGACAAATTGGGGTGAACTGTTTCCCTGGGAAGGTTCATAGGATGTGCTATCTGGAGCCTCCCCTAGAAATGTCTCCCAGAGCAGAAAATATGATTTCTCAAGAAGTCTTTTGTGCTTCCAAATATAGAAGTTGGAGGTAAGGTTGCCATATTTAGAAATTTTAGATACAGGAAATCCAGTTTGTGCTTGAAGTTCTGATAAACAATGGATGTGTAAGTTTAGTATAAATATGTTGTGTGCGATATTAGGGTAATGAGAAACTGTTGCCATCAAGTCAGTGGTGATGCATGGTGACCTTGTGTGTTTTAGACTGGAACTCATTTCAGTCTGGTTTCCGGTGGCTGAATTTTCAGAATTAAATTGCCATGCCTATCTTCTGAAATACCTTTTGGTGAGTTTGAACCTTAAACCTTTCCGTTGGATACTGAGCTATTGCTCATTTGTGGTATCCAAGTATTTCATCTGATTTTAAATTTAACAAGTAATCCTTTATTATTATTATTAATATGGCATGCTAGTTGGAGATCTGAGATTGTTTGCATCATTTATAACCATTCAACTTAAGCTCATGACTAGACTTTCAGTTAGCCATTGCATTGTTTCTAATCAGGCCTACATTCTCCCTGGATTGCTTTAGGAATGAAATTCCCCTTTGCTATTGTGGAAAAGAAATAGCACAAGCTAAATTAAATCCAAATTGTCTATCGAAACAAATTTTCATACACTGATCAACATAAAGTCTGTTGTTGAGCTATTTTTTTGGGTGGTGTCATCATTGTTCTCTGGTGGGAGTGGGAGGTCCAGCCTTGCTCCTGGAGTGCTGCTGCTGGATTTGAACTGTAAAGCCAGTGGGCCACAGTCCTGCACTCAACCACTATGCCACCGGGGCTCAGCCCTGTTGAGCTAATTTAAATTCAAACGTTGCTATTATGGATGGACATCAATGGGTGTTTCCATTGCAGAACCTTGTGGAGGGTGCTCTGTTTTATGGTTGCTAATCAAATTATATCCGTATTCATTCAAAACTCTACTGTATCCATGTGAAACAACAAACCAAATCTACAGGATGCCTACATGTTGCCTTTCATTTCCAAATACCAAATGGCAACGAGACAAAGGAAATGGATAACAGCTCTGTGTTTCTCCATCAATAGATCAGGATCAGAATGCACCTTAAACCTAGAAATAAAAATTAAAAAACCTACACATGCTCTCTACATGGAAAGCAGCCTTTGTTGCCTATAACAAGAAACACATGGCATACAACAGGCAATTGAGCACCTTTCACTCAAAACCTGCCACAGTGATAGAGGATGACCCTTTCATGTGTACTCCATGTTGTGCCTATTATTCAGGTAAGCTTAGTTAGGTTAGCTGATCATAGGAGACATGATGCAATTATTATACTATCTGAGAAAACCATGATATATATATAATCTCAAAACCCATGCATCTCATTACATGGGCAATCATTACAGTGGTTCTCAACCTACCTAATACTGCGACCCTTTTATACAGTTCCTCATGATGTAGTGACCCCCTAATCATAAAAGTATTTGTGTTGCTTCTTTATTACTTTAATTTTGAAGTCATATGAACTGTGATGTAAATAAATGATATGCATGATCTATTTTCATTGATACAAATTGAACATAATTAGAGCATAGTGATTAATCACAGAACAATATAAAGTTATATATTTTGAGATCTTTATTTCTAATTAAAAATAAATGAAATTTTGTCTTGAAGCATAGTGTACCATGGGTAAGTCTTTATGCTACTTAATTGTATGTGGGCATATCTATCAGCGTCTCTGAATTTTTGCTCATCATACACACTGAAGAAGTATGGTAAGAGACTACAGTCCTAACATAACTTTCCTGATTTTAAACCATGTATTTTTTCATTGCTTTATTTGAATGACTGCCTCTTGAGAAACTTGGTATTCCATCAATGTCCTCAGTATACTTTGGATGTATTCCTCTAATACCATCAATTCTTGATCATATGCTCTCTCTTAAAATATTTGAATGTAATTTGATATAATAACTGTATGTCCTTTCCATCTTTGTTTAGTGCTTCCTGCATTGTTCAATATTTTGACCGTAGAATCCTTTAAGTATTGCAGTTTGACGTTTGACTTTTTTCATGTACAAGTTTTGTATAAGTACAATTAGGAGGTCTAGAATTCCCATTCTTCTCAGTGGTAACCATCATTTGTTATGGCCAAACACAATCAAATATCTTTGCATAGTTGATGAAACACAAGCAATCATCTCATATTTCCTGCTCTGAGCCAAGTTCCATTTCATATCAACAATGATATCCCTTGTTCTACATCCTTTTCTGATCATGGCTTGGATTCTTGTCAACTCTCTCTGTTCTGCTGAAACCTTTTTTGAATGATTTTAATCAAAATTCCACTTAAACATAATATCAGTGATATTATTCTTTAAAATCGAGCATTCTGTTGGGTCACTTTTCTCTGGAATAAATACAAATATGGATCTCATTCAATGAGTTGACCCGGTAGCATTCTTCCAAATTTCTTGGCATAGATAAGTGAATGCTTCCAGGTCTACATCATATTGCTGAAACACTTCAATTGGTAATCCATTAATTCCTGGGAGCTTGTTTACCGCTAATGTTGTCAATACATCTTGGGATTCTTCCTTCAGTCCCAGCAGTACTTTATCATGTGCAATCTCTTAAAATATTTGGATATCAACTAATTTTGTGATATGGTGACTGTGTATTCCTTCCATTTTAATTTGATACTCCCTATATCATTCAGTATTTGGCTTGTAGTATCTTTTAATATTGCAATTTGAGGCTTGAATTATTTCTTCAGTTCTTTCAGCTTGATATATTCTGAGCATGTTTTTTCTTTGGGTTTTCTAATTCAAGGTCTTTACATGTTTTATTCTAATACTTTGCTTAATATTGCCCTTCAGAGGGCAGCTTAATTTTATCCTCAGCTATTTTAGTTCATTTCTGACATTCTTTTAAGTTACACTATGATTAAGGGCTAATTAGAGAGTCTGTTACCATTCATTTTGATCTTTTCTTATTTCCAACATGACATCTGTCACCGCCCTCAATCTAGTAACTGTTTTCTATCTTGTAACTACCCAGTATCTTATAACATCCCTCCATCTTGTCCCCATCACCTTCTTATAACTAACCTCAATCTTGTTTCCAACCTCAGTCTTTAAATTATCACTCTCTTGGTACCACCCTCCATCTTGTAACCACCATCCACAGTGTCCATACTTCTCCATCTTATATTCACTCTCCATCTTCTATCAAGCCACTATCTTAAATCTACCCCCCATCTTGTAACTACCTTCTATCTCTCAACCAACCTTCATCTTGTCACCACTCTCCATTTTATAGACACTGAGCATAGTGAATTTACCTTCCATCTTGTGATCACCCTCCATGTAGTCACTTGCTTTCTTCTATCAACCCCCCATCTTTAATCTACCCTCCATCTCATAATCATCCTATATCTTCTATCCAACCACCATCTTGTAATCACCATCCAGTTTGTATTTGTTCACCTTCTTGTTAAAAGGTACCATCGTATACCCTTTTAAACAACTTTCACCTTGTATCCACTCTTCAACCTTTATTCATCTTCTTTTCAACCGTCAGTTGTATCTAACATCCCTTTTGTTTGCATTCATCTTATAACTATCTTTCATCTTCTAGTACCCCTTCATCATATAATCATCTTCCATCCTCCATATTGCCTAAATTCCCCTCCATCTTGTCATCACCTTCTATTTTTCCCAAGTGAAGAAATTTAATCCCAGTTTATAATCTGGGAGTCTTTATGTAATGAATGTGCTCAACTAGTAACTAAACAATCTGCAGTTGAAACCTAGTCAAAGAGAGTTCATAAAAATGCTTATTGATCTGTATCTCAAAGGTCAGAACTATTAGCATTTTTTCTGGATTAAAAACATTTTATTGGGGGCTCATACAATTCTTAACACAATCAATACATGCATCTGTTGTATGCAAAAGACATTGTACATTTGTTGCCATCATCATTCTCAAAAAATCCTCCTCTACTTAAGCCCTTGGTATCAACTCCTCATATTTCCCCTCCCTCCTCACTCCCTCTCCTTCATGAATCCTTGTAATTTACAAATTATTGTTATTTTGTCATATCATACACTGTCTGTTATGTCCCTTTACCCACTTCACTGTTGTCTGTACCCAAAGAAGGAGGTTATATGTAGATCCCTACAATTGGTTCCTCTTTTCTACTCCACTTTTCCCCCACCCTCCCAGTATCACTACTCTCACCACTGGTCCTGAAGGGGCCATCTGTTCTGAATTCCCCATGTTTCCATCTCAGACCTATACCAGTGTACATCTCCTGGCCTAGCCAGATCTGTAAGGTAGAACTGGGATAATGATAGTGGAGGGAAGAAAGCATTTAAAAACTAGAGGAAAGTTGCATATTTCATTGTTACTACACTGTACCTTGACTGGCTCGTCTCCTCCCTACAACCCTTCTGTAAGGGCATGTCACTTCACCTACTGTGTTAGTCCAGGTAGACTAGAGGAACAAATTCCATAGACATGCATATAGATATAAGGAAAAGGTTTATATACAAGAGGAATGGGGCATTGAACCCAGTCTAGTTCAAAGTCATAAGTCCAATATTAACCCATATGCCTGAAATCGATCTATAAAGTCTCCTTCCAACTCACGGAGTCACAGGTCAGTGGGTGAAGAATCTCAGCACTGGAAGGGGTCTCCACATGGCTCCTCGCTTCCAGGACTCAGGGTCATCAACAGCAGAAGCAACTCATCACTGGCAGAGGTTTCCATGTGGCCGCCCCAGCTTCAGAGGTCTGGCTCCATCAGGGCAAAGCCGTGTGGTCTCTCTGCTGGGTCCTCCAGCTTCTCGGACACTGCCATCTTGTCTTGTCTGTGATTCATCATCTCTAAGACTAACTCCCAACAACTAGGGAGATAGCTTCTCATCTTCATGATGGAAATATTGCGAGATTTCCCAGAAGTCTCAGGAGAAAGCCACGCCCACGTAGAGGCCTCATTGGCTACTCAATGGCTATCGCCAGATTAACAGCTAGACTCCACCCCTACATCTAAATCATAAAATTAACATAAGCACATGGCTTTGGGTCCCCAGTCTGTATTCCTCCTCATTTATAATATCAATTTCAGTTCTTTGATGCCTGATACCTGATCCCTTGGACATCTCGTGGTCCCTCAGGCTAGTATGCTTCTTCCATGTGGACTTTGTTGTTTCTGAGTTAGATGGCCAGGAACCACCAGCTTTCTTCACCAACTATTAGCATCTTATAGAGCACATTTCTCTGATAGACACAGATTACCATGAGTCAGTACCCATTCAAAGAAAACTAGTGACTGAGTGGATACCGTAAATTCTGGCATACTCTGTGGTTTGTTCTATATTCATTTCCAGCATATATAGGCAAGTATAGTGTTCATTTTAACTGCTTTGATGGGATTGTACATATGCTTTTATACAAAGGGTTTCTGGCTAGGAAGATGTTGTCCTCATAAGTTCATACTGTCTTCATAAGTTCATACTGGGTGAGGAGTGTAATCATGCGTGAGGTTGTTTAAGCAATGCATCCTTAGCCACTTAACCCTTTTGTTAACATCTGTTTCCTAGATCTTTCCTCTGTATAATTTGAACTTATCATCTTGCTGGGCCCCTTTGTAGTATACCATTTCTTCCTAATAAACAAGTCTTAGGGTGGACTGTCAAACTTAACTCTAGCTACACACATTCAATATATAACCAATAAGACCCAATAAGATGAGTTATTGGGTAAGAGTGGAATCGTTTTTGGAAGGCAATGTTGTGTATTCATGTCTGGTAACCCATTAATGCAATCCAGGAGGGACATGAATGCTCTTTGCTGCAATAGACACAATCGGTGTGCTCTTGGCCACATCATGAATATAGTTGGAACTTGAATCCAAGATGAAGCAAGTTCATGCAAATAACTTCACTATTTAATTGCATGTATGTACAGAGATATGCATTAAGATTTCCAACCATGAGCATTTTAACTTTAAAATGTTTGGCATAAACATAGGCACAATCCAGCATGCATCCAATCAAATAGTAATAAGGCTATCATTTATAATTATAGCATTTATTATGAATCAAGAATCAATATTGGAGTAGTTTAAAGCAAAATTGGTCAGAGTCAATTTTACCTTATGGACTATTAGCACAATTTTGAGTAATTTCTCAAATAACTAAGGTTATTGCTTCATTTTTGTTATTGTAGAATATGTGGGGTTCTTTTCTTTATAGATTACGTCATCTATAGTAAAATACCTCACAGCCACTAAAATTTTTGTAATGCAGTTTTACTAAAATGACATGCCATTTTTGCATTCAGTCATTAATATTATACATCAATTTAAAAAGAGAATATAACGTGGGTAGCTAAGACATACACACATGAGAGGACTTTAAAATGTTTGTGGAAAAATGGAATTTAAAAACAGGGGAACATTTTGTGAACTTTTTGATGTCCTTCCTCTCCTATGCATAGCTCATATATCCTTTTTGAGTGCATAAGTAAGCAGAGAAATGATACCACAAGATGCCGGTGTTTAGGGTCCTCATATAATTCAACCCATACCAGGGAATTATCCAGGATCAGGTCTCAGTTTGTTCTACTATACACATACTTGCTGTGAGTCAGGGATCAACCCCACAATAGTTCACTACAACAAATAATCTCTACTGTTCTCAATACATATAGGCTTCTATATTTAACTGCAGACTCTTTAGTCAGCTACCCTTTAAAATGTGAGGTTTGGGGGATCTCACAACCACCTAAAAATTAATACTTGAGAATTTCTTTGTTCTGATCTCATCCTGTTTCCCTCCTTCCCTTTGTATTCTTCGTTCTCCTTGACAGTTCATTTTCTTATAAAATGTTATCCCTGTTTTCTGAATAACTAAATCCAGATGCCCAGACATAATTCTTAACAAATTGCCCCCTCCACACACAGCCAATCAATCAGGCAATCCTATGATTTTGACTTAGAGTTTTAAATCTATCTCTAAGGATTTCATTTTTCTTGAATCCATGCTCAATGCTTATGGAAGCAGAAGTCAGGACAGGAAATTACATACTGCATTGGAAAGATTTCCTGTATTAAAAAAATCCTTAAAAGTGTTGATGAGCAAGGATTTCATTTTGAGAACTGACTTGCTTCCTGACCTAAACCATGGTATCGTCAATGGCCTCATATGCATATCAAAGTTTGACATTGAATAAAGAAGACCAAAAAGTATCTGTGCATTTGAATTGTAGTGCTGGAGAGGGACATTGAAAGTATGAGCCATGGAGTGTCAAATAAAAAACAAATCTGCCTTGAAAAATTATAATGAGAATGATGGATCAAAAGGGACACAATTATATTGTTCTTGAGTGTGAGTAGGTGGTGATATAATAAATATATTAAAATTCAGTGATTATTAATGATGATCCTTTAGGAGATAACTATAATATGCATAATTTTACACTAGCTATTTGATGAATGCATAAGCAATGTCAGAAATTCAACAGTAGTTCTATTCAAAGATGGGAATGAAGCCAAAGAATGGTAAAGAATCTTCCCAAAGTCACACCGCCAGTTCAGCCAAATTGGAATTTAAAGTCAGGTCACCTGCATTCTGAAATGCTCTAGTTACCACAAACTCCCTGTCATCAAGTCTACATAGTTTCTAAACAAACTGATGGGCTAAGTAGAACTGTCCCTGTGGGCTTCCAAGGTTGAAAATATTTACAAAAGCAGAAAGCCTCATTTTTCTCTTGAGGAGCAGCTAGTGTGTTTGAGCTGCCGACTTGCTGTTAGCAATCAGATTTGTAGCCCAGTAAGTCACCAGCTCCTTATCCCTTAGGACAGGCATCTAAAATCAATTAAACAAGCAAACAAAATATTGTCTTCCAGTCAGTTCCAGCTCTTAGGATCCTTTAAAATAATATGGGATCATGCCCTAGCATTTCCAAGACTTTAGAATCTTATGGAAGCAGACAGGCAGTGTGGGATGTGAGTTTAAACTTTCAATTCTATGACCAGTGCTTATCTATCTATCTGCTCCTTTAGCCTTCAGGGCTTCTATACCTATGTACTATAAACAAACTGATTATTTCTATGAATCGCAGGTTTCTAATGGGGACACAATTCATGCCAAGTAAACACTGAAACAAAAATCTCCTTTAAATCCTAGGATATAGTATTGTAATGCTAGAAGGGCAGTACATTTTCTGGCACAAACTGCATATTCTAGCTATATTATTTTTGATTTTTGACACAGTGGCTACATCAATAGGCTCCAGCAGAGGAAAGATTGCGAGGATGGCACAGGGTCATGCTGTGTTTGCTCTTTCGTGCATAAGGTCACTATGGTCCGCAACCAACATGATGGCACCTAACAAAAAGCAACGCGTGGCCTCCAGTCAGTCGCAACTCACAATGACCCCATGGTAGAGAATAGAACTTCTCTGAAATCTTTAAAGAAACAGACTGGCATGGTCTTTTTCCCCCTGTGGGTTCTATGGGTATAATAGAACCACCATTAAAGTCAGAAATTGAGCGCCTAACAATTTGCACTAATAGAACACCTGGTAGAAAAACGATAATCTTAAATTTAGCCAGTGAGGATCCCTGAGGAATGTGGTTGACAAGATATTTATTTCTCAATATGTCATTTTGAGTTTCTTAAAATTAGAAATTCGTTTTTCCACTGTAGATAAATCAGTGATACACATAGACGAGGAGGAAAAGTCTAGCTCACCTGACATCACAAACTTGATTGAGAATACCCACAGCCATCGTGTCAACTTCAACTCATGGCAACCCCATGTCAGATTTCAGTGACTACAAATCCTTATGGCTGTAGACAGCCTTATCTTTCTCCTGCGGGCTGGCTGGTAAGTTTGAAATGATGACCTTCCGTTTAGCAGCCCAGCGTCTAAGCTGCTAGTCTTCTGTTTATTGAGAATAGTTTCTCCTTAGATTAGTCTTGCCAAAGTCCATAATAGAAGCTATTTATTGCCAGAAATACCTTTCAAGAAATTGCCATTTACTTTAATTAAAGTGATTTATCCTCTTGCTAGTTAATTTCACTGAAGATTTTCTTGAAATTGGGGACAAACTGAGAATGAAATTTACCAAGATATACAGTATATTTCATATTCATTATATCAACTTTCATATTCTGGTACTTTAAAAGTGTATCAACTGTTTTTCAAATCTCAGTAGTAAAAGGATCCTGTTTGCTCTAGATATTGAAAATGTAAGTTATTTAAAGCACAGCTAGGTATTAAGATTCATTCTAAAGTCAGTTATATGTGGTTCAGGCCTAGGAATTTAATAACATTCACTCCTGAAAGGATCAAGAGCAGATATTAAGAATTTTCCTGCTGGTTACATACCAACTTGAATGTTGGAAGTGGTGGTTGCCCTGCATAAGCACTATAAGCATAGAAACCAAGTTTGTGTTGTTTTGTTTTTATTTTTCTGTCAGTTGAAAAGTCTATAACACTGCGTTTGAAAAGGGATGATGACTCCATTATTTCAACCTGGGGAAATTAGCCCTTTCGGTAAGAAACTTTATCTGTAAAATGGGATAATGACATCAAAGTTCGATATGAAAATGGAATTACATAATATGCAGAAAATGCTTAGCTATTGTGTTAGTCCGGGTAGGCTAGAGGAACAAATTCCATAGATATAGGGGAAAAGGTTTATATGCATGAGGAACAGGACAATGAGCCCAGTCCAGTTCAAAGTCACAAGTCTGATATTAACCCATATGTCTGAAATTAATCTATAAAGTCTCCTTCCGACTCATGAAGTCACAGGTCAGGGGGTGCAGAATCCTAGTGCTGGCAGGGGTTTCCACATGACTCCTCGATTCCAGGGTCCATCAACAGCAACTCATCGCTGGCAGAGGTCTCCATGTGGCCGCCCCAGCTTCAGAGGTCTGGCTGTATCAGGACAAAGCTGTGTGATCTCTCTGCCTGCTCCTCCAGCTTCTCGGGCGCTGCCATCTTGTCTTATCCATGATTCATCGTCTCTGAGACTAGCTCCCCACAACTGGGGAAGATAGCTTCTCATCTAAATGAGGGAAATATCACGAGATTTCCCAGAAGTCTCAGGAGAAAGCCATGCCCATATAGAGGCCTCATTGGCTACTTAATGTCTATCTCCAGATTAACAGGCTGGATTCCACCCCTACATTCCAATCATAAAATTAACATAGTACATGACTGCCACAGCTAAGTAGGTTTGGCATATTGGTGGCCTTAGTCCAGCAGGCTAGTTGATTGTGCCAGGTAAGAAACAATGATCCCTGAGAGGAGTCAGTCTCTCTATTACTTACAAAGAAGTCCCCTCATCCTACATGCCATAAGCTGAGACTGAATCATAAAAGTCAATTTACCTTTGCTAAAATATTCACCTTCCATGCAGGAATTCCAGATTAGAATACTGGCCAATGCACTTCAATGGATAGCTACCTGGCAATTGAGGTTTGCATATTGCCGTTCAAAATCAGATAATCCTACAGTTCACAATGCCAGAGATGATTTGTAACAAGAGCAACAATAGACTGAGGTTGACCCTATATTAGAAATCTAAAAAAAGTAACTATATAAGCATGACCCAAAGAAGCTAGTTCATCTCTTCAAGCAAAATAAACTGCTTAAACAAGTCTTCTCCTTATGTGTATGAATATTTTGGACACATTAATAAAAACCAAAATGTCATTTTAAAATAGTATGCATAATTAAAGAAGAATTCTATTGAAAAACTAGCGTAAGACTTAATTGGTACCATGTATGTTTTAAACTCCGGTGGTAGAATTTAATCCAAGTGAATTAAACACAACAGTTCCCCCCCCCAAAAAAAAAACCCTTAACTCACTGCCATCAAGCAGATTCTGGCTCACAGTGACCCTTTAGCATGGCGGAGAGTTTCCCGTGTGGTTTCCCAAGGCTGTCTTTCTCCCATGGAAGGTCTGGTCGGTTTGAGTAGTTGATCTTGTTTTTAACAGTCCAATGCATAATACGCCATGCCAACAAGCATCTTATCTAATTTATTAATTGTATTCTTTCCAGTTCAGTGATGTGCAAGAGCTTCTGGGTGAAAAAAAAATGGATTGCAGAGGCAATTTAAAACGTCTGTGCTACATGGGTTAAATGTGAAGGAATTTAACTGGATGCATTTACTCTATTCTTTATGGATGTATTAGAGAGTATCTCCCCAAAAAAAGCAGAAATTCTTTTCAAAGCTATGCATTTTTTAATAAAGCAATCTTATCACCTTCAACGTACGATCCATCATACTTAATACATATGCCCAAATTGCAATTCCATTCTTGGAAACATTATCCAAGCTCATCTGTATGGATACCTGACAGCACCTCTCTTGGTTTTTTCTTCATTTCTTTCCGTCATAGTCAAATCATGGTCTTTCACGTCCCTCTTCATTTGCAGAAACAAAAGGGAGTGGCACAGAGTGAGGTCAGGTGAGTCAGGTGCAGGGGGCAAAAGAGACATGCTTTTTTTTTTTTTTTGCCCGAAACTGGCACACTGCGATGGCTGGATGAGCAAGGGCATTGTTCAGGATGCAAAGCTCTCCCCTGTCTGCCACAAATCAGGTCTTTTTTTGTTGCATATTGTTATGCAATCTTTTCAGATTCTCTAAATAGATTAACAGTCTGAACTGGCTGAACAGACTCCAAATGCACTGTCCTACTCACATCAAAAGAGCAAATGAGTATCATCTTGATGAGCTTTTTTGGGGGTAAGGTGATGATGGGATGGTGCCTTCCACTGCCTTGATTGATGTTTGGTTTGGGGGTTGTAAGATTAGCACCGTGCCTGTCACTGGTAATAACTTTGGGGGAAAAGTCTGGGTGGATTTGGAGCTATTCTCTCAAAGCACGCCATGTTTCCACTGGACTTCTTTTTCCTGGTCAGTCAGATCCCAAGGGACGAATTTTTCAGTGATGCTTCTCATTTCCAAGTCTTCTGTTAAAATTCACTGAACCAAACTCCTAGATAGCCCAGATAACTTCCCCCATCTCTTCAGTAGTCCATCGTTGGTCTTTGAGCACAGTTGTAGGAATTTTGTGGACATTTTCATCCCTTTGAGAAGCTAGCAGACGTCCAGAAGTAGGTTTTTCATCAATAAACATTTCACTTTTTTGAAATGAGAAAACCACTTATACACTTGAATGTTTCCTATAATGCTGTTCTAACCTGTGTTCAACATCACATCAGTTTCTGCATCATTTTTCCCAAGCAGGAAACAAACTTTCACGTCTGATGCTGTTCTCTTAAATTGGTCATCCAGAAAACTGCAGTTCTAGTAAAACTGCTTTCATGAAAAAATTCAATGCGACCAGAGAGAACCGTCCCAGGAGATGTAACCAGGTGAATTAACTCAGTCAGTTACTGGATGCTCACCTAGTTGGAAAAATGAGTACTACAGAAATTCTGTCCAGAGGAGTTTTTTTTCCCTCTTTTGGGGGGTGGGGTGGGGTAGACTCTGGTATACCAAGATGAGAGGAAAAGTGTAAAATCATAATTAAGTGGGAAGTTGAAGCACTATTTTCATATAGTCTAATGAATCACAGATCAAAAGGCAAAAATGTTGTTTGCAAGTGTTCAAAATACCAGAATGACCCTAAAGATGTGCTAATAAGATAATGGCTACAAATAAATGGTTTGCAATAGCATGTAATGATTAAAAGTAATGTTCTAGATCTGTAATTAAAAAAAATTCACTGGTCTATGAAACCCATTGCATTTTAAAGAGTTACTGAGGTGCTCACTTTGGCAGCACACATACTACAATTGGAATGATACAGAGAAGATTAGCATGGCCCCTGTGCAAGCATGACATGCAAATTCATAAAGCATTCCATTTTAAAAAAAGTTACTGAAGAGGAGCTTATTTGAGGCACTTTTGTTTGAGGAGCTTATCTCAGTTGCTAATTACCATTTTAAAAACTAACTTGAAAAATTCACAATTTCCCATTAATTCATTTTTAAAATGACAATAGCATAACAAAAAGAACAATAATAAACTGTGAGCACAAATAAAATTTGATAAAAATATATTTTTTTCAAAAATTAGATGTAATATAGCCAGAAGAATTGACACTGTTTTACAACATTCTACTTGGAAAAGGGGTGTCTTAATTGCCTTCTTAGAAAAAAAGATACAATTATTACTACAGCAAAACTCAGTATGCAGGAATTATTTTAAAATGATTACAATGTGAAATTAGAACTTAGACAACATTCCAATGAGTCATTTTGCATATTGGTAAGACTTGGTTTTTTGTTGTTGTTGGCATATTTTTCACCCATGAATGAATTTGTTTGCAAGGCCATTTGAGAAACATTGGTTTTCATTTGCTGATATTACCAATTATTTCATCAGTAAAAAAGGCTGTTTGTATTAAGAAACTGTGAACTTTCTGGTGATGGATAAAATTTTTCGGAAAGTCTGATTTTCACATGAATTGTCAAATACTTTCATTGACAGCAAGTACTATCATTTGTTTCCCTTGAAGTGACAGACTCATTTATTTTTGAGGCAATGTCTGCAGAAGAACCAAGTCTGCACAGCCACAGTTTTTCTGTCAGTCATTCTTTCAAGAAAAAAAAAGGTGTCCCCTGAAACAGATTTGCCAGTTCCGTTTAATAACTTAAGAATGGCAAAAGAAGTTTTCTTCAAGACTAAACAAAAGCCCCAAACTCAAAATCAAGGTCATCAATTCAGTGATGACTCACAACGACCCTGCAGGAGAGAGTAATGCTGCCTTTGTTGGTTTCCAAGACTCTTTATGGGAGTGGAAAACCCTGTCAGTCTCCTCTAGAGCTTTGCATGGTTTCGAACTGCTGACCTTGTGATGAGCAGCCCATCATGTAACCACTACAAAACCAGCTCTCCATTCCTCAAGATAGTCATCTTATTTCCAGATGCAACAGAAGTGCTGGATGGGTACTTTCTACTTTTTTACACTTCACATAATCAATGGTCATGCAGTCAAAGGTCTAAAATTAATTGTTTGTGGTGTGTTGTTATCAAGTGTATTTTGTAGTGAGACTTGTGTTTTCCCCATTAACTGAGAGTGCTTGGCTGTATAGAACACTGTGACTAATACCTACAACTGATTTGAAACCATGAATACAAATGTCAATACTAAGGTTGGGGGTGGAGGGAAGTTTACACCTCACAGATACTCTACAAATTTCTCATAGAATTCTAGGCATAGCTAGAGCACACTTTGAAAGCTACAATTTTTAAGTATGCTTCAAATTTGTACCTCAAAAATATGCCCTCTTCCTTCCACTGCCATTTTTTAGAAAACTGGTCCTTTTATGGCTAGTTTTCCTGTGCTTCTGATCTGTCCTGTTGCATTAGTTAAGGCCTTCTGAGATGCAGACTTTCTAAGCAAAATAGATATGGAAAGCAAAATAAGCAAAATATACAGTTTATTTCGATAGGGGAAAAAATAAGAAGCTCCTTTAAACTCTGAGGCAAGTGTGATACCTCTGGAAGATGAAAGGTGTATTAGTCCAGTTAGACTAGAGAAACAAATCCAGGGAGACTCATAAGAAATAAGTTCATATACAAGAGCAATTAAATATTGAGAAAAAAACCCAGTCCAATACAGATCAACTGTTAAGTCCGACATTAGCCCATATGTCTTATATTTCTCTGTAAAGTCTTCTTCAGACTCAAGAAACATATGCAATGATGCCGAATTCAGGAAGATTGCAGGACATTGGTACAATGTCTTGTGGATCCAGTGGCAGTAGAAGCATCTCGGCACTGGCAGAGGTCTCCACATGGCTCCTGCCGTCCCAGGGAACAGGATCTATCAGCACAGTTCTATGTGTCTTGTCAGTAGAGCATCTCTCAGGGAGTGAACAGAGAGAGAAAGGGTCTGCTGCCTCATAGGAGGAAATATAGGAATTTCCAGAACCCACAGGAGAAGGTTATATCCACACAGAGACCTCTTTGACTATGACCCGATAGACAGACTAGACTCCCACCATTCACTCATAATCCTCTTAAGTCCCAAATTGACACCAGATTGTATAACTCCCACAAAAGGTGAGGAAGGAAATTTGAGTAGACATAGACTTGAAGTGTGGTGGCTCCCCACTGCAGACTAACCACAGCTCTGCAGTTTCTAAGTCAGCAGGCACCCCTGAGAGAAAGATGAGGCTTTCTACCTCCATCAAGAGTTACAGTCTCAGAAGCGCACAGGGACATAGGGTTTAAGGTGGCACATTTTTTGTAGGAACAGAGAGCCACGCCGTTCTACTGTGCATGGGTTTGAAACACAGACTTTGTTTGCAGTTAGCAGCCAAATGCCAAACCCGTAGCACTACTATGACTCCTATATGTTTTTTTCCCAAGTTTGTTAGGTAGACATTATTCCCATTTAGGGAATTTAGGAATTTAGGAATTTGAAGCTCTGTGGTAAACTCTCTTGTTATCTTGTTCTATTTTATTACCATTCATCAATGATGCAGAGGATATTTGAGCCCTATCTTTGCTTAATGCCGGAAGCCTACTAGATTTGACATGGAGACCTTCCCCGGAAAACCTGACACTTGCTTAACATATCATTCTGCACGGCATCTCCATGGAGATAATGTAGAACAAGTAAGAGTTATTGGCCCAGAACAGCACAAAACTCTGGAGGTGGTTCTTACTCACCTGCTATCATAATTTTGTGAGACATTTCTACACACTTTGATAATATTATAACTGATTTCTTCCGCTAGATAATTCCACAGGCGTGGTATCTTATTAAGCTTTAACCTTTCCTTTATAAAGAAATGTGAAAACTTACAGCTAAATCCTCGTTAATAGCAGTTGTTAGCTGGCATTTGGTATATGCTTAGTGGTTCCTGCTGTTTCCTGAGAAGTAAATAGAATCCTACAGCACCTAATTTTCCACTGAGCCTATCATCAGATTTCATATGTAGAAACCATACAGATGTGTAGCTTTTACCACTATCTTTAGTTTTCTCTTTAGTACCTTTATTTTGTAAAAGAATCATTGCTTCCTTTTAACTTTTCTCCTCTGACAACACCCTCCAATTGTATCACATATCTAACTCAGATTTTCTCAAAGTGGATGATCCCCCCTCCATGGTGGGAGGGCCTAGAATGATAAAGGGGGATCTGCAAAAGTGGGTATCTGCACTTTATCCTGGATTACAGTACAGCATTTTATAATGGCCATAGGATGCTGAGTTGTTCTGTTTTGTTTGTTTTCCCAAAAGGTTGTGGTAGGACACTTAAGTTTGGAAACCTATGAATGTGAGGTTGACAATATCACCTCATTAACCTTTTTCCTCAACAGAACACGTGGAACTCAAGGACCAGCAAAGTTAAAAGTAAGATTCCCAAGGTAATACAATTGTTAATGCAGATTTGTTAGTTCATTGATTAATGCTCCAAGCTCTTCTAGAGAGGCCAAATTCTTGAGAGCTGGTCAGGGAAGAAATAAACAAGACCATAGGGCAATAAAAAACACTTTTTATAATAAGTGCTAATTTCACTCAATTTGCTCTGATTTGAATAAGTCAAATAATTCTGAGTAACCGTCCTGAGATTTCAGTCCATTTAATATTTTGTCCCTCTCATTTTCACATAATAACTAGAATGATTTAATTTGTTCCTCTATTTTAATCACCTCTGCTTTGCAGCCATATCAGAATGCCTGTGTGCAAATATAGTCCATGCATCTAGTATCATAATTATCCAGTGCCTCCTCACCGACAAGCTGTTCTATGACCCTCAGAACATTGACCCCATAAGTCAATCTCACTTCTCTTCACAAAATCTAGTCTGTTGTCATCTTACAAAATATTAGCTATAAGATATCTCAATAGCCCATCCTTATGTCTTATCTTCGTTTTATTTCACCCCTTTTGTCACTGTTAGGGAAGCATTATACTGCTAACCACAGTATAGGCAATTCAAACCTCCTAGCAGCTCCTTGGGAGACAGGGGATGCTGTCTGCATGCATAAAGATTAAAAGCTTCAAGGGCGCTATGAGTTGGAATCAGCTCGATGGCAGGGGGTTTGGTATTTATTCTTGAAGTCAGGGAAATAATATGCTGGCCAAAGAGAATGGGATGGCATGATTTGACATAATTCTAGAAACTAGATTTGATCTCGCTTACCCCAACAATGCTCAATACGGTGGACAGCCAGCCAGGATAGGTGGACGTACTGGGTGACTGAAGCGCTGTGTGTGTGTGTGAATTGAAATGACTGTGGTTTTTCACAAAAGATTGAACATCACCTCCCCATTGCAGTATGCGAATGCTAGAAATATTGTGGGGCAAGTCAAGTTGTTCCAAACTTCCTTCATCAGAAGCTGGAGCTGGGGCTCAAGGTGGCAGTGTAGGAGAAGTAGACAGTGTACCTGTGCTCCACAGGGTTTCCAATGACGAATTTTTAAAAACAGGATGTTGATATTGTCAGGCCTTCCTCCTGAGGTGCTTCTGAGTGGATTCCAGCTGCTCACCTCTTGGTTTTCAGCAGAACATTTAACTATCCGGGGAATGCAGTGTGATTATATAGTCTATGTAGCTAATTCTATCTGACAAGTTTAAAGGGAAGTGACTGAGTCACTTCCTTAATAACAGAAGACTTCACCAATCCCCTCTTCCCTCTGGTACAGGGGCAAGCAATGTTAAAAGGTGATGACTGTTTTTACAGCCTGGGAAAATGAGTAATTATAATAGCAGAGTCGTCTTACTCATTAAATGGTGACGAATGTGTCATCTGGATAAGATAGGTTTGTTATTTTACTTCACTATTTCTTAGGGATTAGTTGAAACCTGGGCTGTTTTTATTGATGTGATCTGACTCAATTGCAAAGATGTCTGGTGCAAACTCTGGTTTTACATTTAAACTCAGTAAACCTCATCAAATTATAGCAACTCTATAGAACAGACTAGAAATCTCCTATATGATTTCTGAAGCTGTAAACTTAATTAGAAGTGGATTGCCACATCTTTCTTCTGTGGAGAAGCTGGTGGAGTCAAACTGATGAGCCTTCAGTTAGCAAATGGACACTTATTTGCTGTGTTATCAGGAGTTGTTGTTTAGCATTTAGTGGGTAGGTTAACAGATCTAAAAGAAACTGAAAAAATCACCGTTTTATATATGCCACAATTAATATGGTCTTTCTAATGTTAGTTCAACACCTTTGATTATTGTTGTTTAGCAGGAGGTACTAAAAATGAAAAATGGGAATCCTCCAACTATGTCATTTTTTTCAAGATTATTTTTGCTCTTGTAAATCCCCCATATTTCAGTGAGGATTTTAGGATCATCTTGTCAATTTTGGCTAGAAAGACAATTGGAACTTTGAAAATGCCTGCATTAAATCTGTGGATATTATAATCTCAAAAATGTCAAGTCTCATAATCCATGAACATTGGATAGCATTCCAGCTGTGTAACTCCTACCTAATTGCAATGATCAATGGTAGTTTTTCATGTAAAAGTGTTGTACTGTTTTCATTTAGTTTATTTGTAGATATTTTTTATTTTATCCTATTTAAATGGAATTACTTTTTAAATTATGCTGACATATAAAGTACAACTCTTTTTTTCTATTTTGGTTCTTGTTACTACTACTTTGTCGGTTTATTAGCCTCCTTCCTGCCAAATGTTTTTTTTTAATTTGTCATTTTATTGGGCGTTCATACATCGCTTTCCATCAGACATAGTTCAATACATAGTTACATACACTGTGCCAAGCACCCCCACTTGCCTGACCTCATTGACATTCTCCCAACATCTGCCCCTCCACTTGGGCCCTTGATATGGGCCCCCCTTCCTTTCCCCTCCAACCTTTCCCCTCCAACCTTTCCCCTCCAACCTTTCACCCCTCCTCATTACTCCACAATCATTATTGTTTTGTCATGTCTTACATACACTGCCCGACATCTCCTCCTGCCCACTCCTCACTACGTCTGTCCTCCAGATAGGAGACAGTCTGCAGATCCCCACAGCTGGCTTCCTCTCTCCACTCCACCCTCCCTCCATCCATCCAGCAACTTCACTCCCACCACTGATCCCGAGGGGTCCATCCACCCTGAGTTCCCTCATTTCCAGTTCCCACCTCCACCAGTGCACTTTCCAGCTGGAACTGCAGGGCAGATTTGGCGCTGTGATGGTTGGGGGGAGGAAACCTTCAGGAAATAGAGGAAGGTTTTATGCTTCATTGCTACCTCACTGGCCCATCTCTCCCCTGTGTCTCCCCTGTAAGGGCGTGTCCAGTTGCCAACAAGTGGGCTTTGGGTCCCCACCCTGCTCCCCCCCACATTATTGCTGATTAAATCCT